>JANAWD010000236.1:0-40112 GCA_027627245.1 Meripilus lineatus | reverse complement strand
GGNNNGGNNAGCATTTAGACACATACATTCTACTGAATTCAGCACTGAAGGTGACCTGGCTTAAGTCACAAAAGCCCAAGGGCAGTGGCCTGAAGGTTGATCCAACGACATAGCGGTGCGTAAACAGATACTTGATACCACGAGTCATTTTGACGAGGATGGCGTATATGTCGGAAACGCTTACGAGATTCATACAAAAAGGAACCAACGCGAACGGGAGAACAACGAGAAGGGGGAGCCAGTGTCGTCCCCAAATTGCCCAAACCCGCCAAGCCATTAAATGCTGACAGTGTATATTTCACCTGGGTGTCACAGAGGGAAGAGGAACCGAACATACCTGCAAAGGCAAGAAGAACAACCCCTAGGAAGACGTCTGAAAAAATACTCTCATATTTGCACCTGTGGGTATAATGTAAGGAGATAGAAATGTGCTGCCTTATATTTGCATACACCTGAAACAATGATTAAGCAGGGACGTAGAAAGCAAAGACGAAAACCTTACAGTGAGATTTCCAGGATTGTACAATGAAATGACTACGTTAATGACAATGTACGCGAGTGTCCCAATGCGGATAGAGACGTATAATAAGCTGGGAATCGAAAACCTGCGCTTCCAAATGACCTCGATCTCTTCATCCCAAGTGCTGAACACCTCGTATACGAGAAGGGCTAAGTCGAGATTGAACATTTATCAGAGTCTAGGGCACACACAGTCCGACTTAAAACAATACGTACTTGGTAATGCCATAAAAGCATAATTTGCAGATTGCCTACAAACGTCAGTCAGAGTCAAATTGAGCATGGTCCGACGAGATCAAGTAGAACATACCCTTCGTGGTAGAATCGTATATCCCATGGTAGTGCAGGTTGGTCCATTGCGTTGGGATTCTACAGAAGTAGTGTCGCAGTAAGCAAGATGAAGTTGGATTTTATACTCTTGGGTAGGAAGTGCGCTCTGCGGGATGCTAGCTCGATACAAAGAAATATCTTTCAACGTGCCGACCCACACCACATCGTAGTGCGTTTCAGAGATCAATTAGATCCAGCAATTTCCCTGCGGATACAAGCGTCATTGCAGGAAGATCAGAGGGCCCGTGATAAGCAAGCGAAGAAACACCCCACCTACGTCTGGCTCACGTTGTTTTGTTGCCTCCGACGAGAGACGCGTGCGCCGATCCCGCACCCACAATCCTGATAAGGCAAGGAATGGGAGATGACCACATGTATCAGAACGGCGGAAAAACGACAAACTCTGGTTGCGCGGTAGATCATGATTCGCTTAATCAAAGCTGTGAAGACGATATTCAAAGACAGGCACACGTAGCACGTTAAGTCTGCATGACATGAGATTGTTACAGTCCGTGATGGCTCTGGATTTACCCGGGATGTTGGGCCATTGTCTCATGGGAATCCTGCTCTGCAATGACGCTGCGATTCCAATTCGCAGCATAACATGTCCTTTGCACATAGTGTGCGACACTGAGTTACATCTCACACTCGTCCTATCACCCCACTGCTTTCTCAGATGGTCAGTGACATAGGGATAGAGGAGATTCGTAGAAAAGACGCACATATAACCCTGCTGTGCCATCCAGAAGATGATCTTCAAGCTATGTATAGCCACTAATCTCCCGCGCCCTTACGATACCAGTGGGCGACCCGGTACTCCGATTGATGTGGCGCGTATCCATTGTTTCATGGAGTTAGCTTTGAAATGACAAGAGTAATCGTAGTGAGAACGGAAATTAGAGAAGGGTGACTACAAACTTACCAATGGCGAAGGCAAGCAAACAGCGAGATTGACTCGGGATCGTACAGTCGTTCGCGCAAGGGTGTCAAAAGCTCTCACTGCAGAAAACCTGAGTGGGCTCTATGGCCTCACATCAGTATCTCGAATAGGCTCCGGCGCAGTTACAGTTTGTGGGTCATGTCCGAGTTGTTGCCAGCAGATGATCACCGGAGGGAGGAGCGTTCAAGTTGACCGGACAAAGTGGTGTGCCAGTGATCCGGAACCAATGGTTCGAGACTCGAGGCCGGAGGTCGCCGGTTACTCCCAAAAATACCTCCGATCTCACAAATCTCACTCCGACACACCTCGGTCCTCCCCCTCCCCCTCTTGATGCTCTGTGAAGTGCCCTCCGAGTCGATGAATGCCATGCTCATGCAATGCCTCCTTCGAGTTGAGAAGATGGATTTCTCACCATTAAGTGGAAAATGATCTGCATTTTCGGGATGGCCTATGGGTTCAAGTAGTCAGAGCAACGCCGGCTCCACATCAGCTCTCCAATACAGCGTGGAACCGGAGTCTCACCACAGACTATCCAGTTGTATGTTAGCATGAGAGGGCTTCTCGTTGTAGGGGACTCGTCGGAATGTACTGTACCACCTATGTATTTCCTGTTCCTCTTATTCATATTTTGGGTACGAGGCATGGCCCAGTATGGACTCTTTGGTACTTCCAAGGACCAAGATGTGATTCAACAGAAGAATTGATACAACCGGTTCCCCTTTCCACATCTTGAAGGCCAGGCTGAGTCGTTCAGCTATCATTCAGAGTTGGAAGCTACTTTTCGCGTCAAAACCTCCGACGCTACTTGGTGAGTCAGCAGATAACAAGTCGTGATCGGGCAAGCATGGGAGGAAGAATCGGAGGGTGAGTAGCCTTACACTCCATGGTTGAATGGCGGAACTTAATCATGCATCATTGTCCCGGGTTCAGGGTTTGAAACTGGCAAAATTCGGAGGCGCAGTTGCGTGAGAATAAAAACAGGTACCAGGGATCTTTGTTTTGGCTCAGGGCTCGCCAGTATCAAAATTTGACATCGAGGGTTGTCGACAATCTGTGGTGGTAGACATTACCACATCACACACACATTTACCAGATCAACATAACGCATGAAGTGCAGCCTTGCGTGTTTCAGACGGTACAGATTCTGGTCAGCACGTCAATTCTCACAATAAACCTGACTTCATTGGATGAAGCCTGTTCACATGTCATTAGACCGCGCCATGTCCAGGTGGCCCAACGTGAACGTTAACGCCGATGACCATGACTGCTGACAACAATTCAGCGACATCCCATCCTTGTACGACAGCGGATTGGTGGGAGCATGACCTCGTAATTCATGTCTGATCTGTCATTGGCATCTCTTCTACACATCACTCCTACAGAATTCCTTTGCTTGGCTTGGATCTCTTCTCTGTGATACGAAGTTGGCACTTTTTACTTCCTGAATACGTCTATCACTTCTCAAAAGGAGGATATTGTGTAAAAACCAGGATACCGAAATTTGATGTCTTAAAATAGTTCTCATCAAAGGTGTTTATTCACCGAACCAAAAGTGGTCTTATGGGCGGTGTCGATAGAAGGACTGATCTTCTTCTATCGATGAAACCCTAATGCAGGTCTCTTGTAGGAAAAGCAAAAATTGACAGGCGAGGTGGATATGAACGGCTCCGACTGATGTACAATATGCGGGGTCGCCATATTCTGTAGACACAGCTGCTACACAATGTCAATCTGTGGACAATCTAGTCGCTGTGGACTGCCGTCGCATCTCTCCACAAATCCTTGGACGGATGCAGGAAGCGTGCTCGGCCCAGCCTCCAGGTCCCGACTTCGTCAACCCAGCGTCGATGATGAGATGGGCAAAACCGAGATGATTGATAATTGATACGCACCTGTCGTTGTTTTCGGGCATCACGTCCAAAACGTCAATTGATAAAGGATCGACAACGGGTTGCTGGATCGATGCGTCTGAGCATTCGTTCACTGTCCCCTTCGAAAGGCCCAATTGAGCGCCAATATTCCCTATGACACTCCTCGCAAATCTGAGGCTACTCATTTGTGATGGGCCACCCGAGGTAATCTCTGCAGGGTTGACACTTCGGAGTTTGAGAATGAAACGGGTGTACAAGATCGTCGAGAATCTGGGCTAGCGTGAGTGCTTACAAGTCGACAATAGCAAGTGTGTATTCACGCTGTCACGTAATAGAATGCTGGCGAGGTATATAACTGGAGGGAAGTTAAAATGTTTCTGTTATCGTCCATCTGTCGTGCATGCTCACCAGAAAATCGGTCACTAGGTTCACAGCATTCAAGACAAGGTGGATGCTGTGTTCGAACCCTGAGTATGTTAGAGATATCTTGGAGGTGCTCCTTGTTCACGCACCCAAAATAAAACGTCCCTGGGAATCGACACGGGCAATTAGTCGGACTCTCTCCTATTAAACGTATCATAACTGTACTGAACCATCTCGTAATAATAGGCTTGAAATGTCTGCCTTGAGGCCGACTCGCTGAGCTCCTCTTCTCATGTGATAGGTCTTCGTCCAGTTCATTATTACAATGAGTACATCAGTGACAACGACGCTGCACTTAGAGGCGATAGCAACTAGATGGTGAAGGTGGAACGATATGGATTTAAAAGGACCTTATCGAAGAGATTACGCACCTCTGAAATTGTCTCTCTGTCAGCCTACCAGCTACGTTGAAACGCAGAGGGGTACACTTACTTCAGAATGAAATCACCACTGGCCTCGATCAAAAAGTCACACATTCCTGACACCGCATGGAGTGGGTCGTCTGATACGAAAGCATCAACAAAACGTGCATCGTACGCCTGTGAACAGTAAGTGAAGATGAGATTACTAGATCTATGGAATTATTGTGGAATAGTCTCACTAAATTCAGAGCAAATGAAATAACAGAGAAGCAAAGGATTGTTATGGCAGGCAACCAATGTCTCTCCCATATCGCCCATACCAGCAACGCATTGAAGACTGCACATGTTGTGAAAGTCAATAATCGTGAATGGATACGGGGGATGAGTCTTGTTGACGTACTACAGACGGCCAACGAGATCGATAAAAGCAGGGCGTGAGTGAGGTTTACTTGAATTTTGCACCTGGGAGGCGCTTGTGAATGGTTATAGCAATCTGATATTGAGCTGACATACCCCTAGATTCCTTATGTGAGTGGCCGGCACATATGTGAATCAAATGCTGGACGTACCACGCTAGTTTGAAGACCGAAAAATGTGGTTGTCTGTAGAGCATTTGTAATAAGATAACCAAGGGTGCCTATACGCATTACAAGATACAGGATACTCGGAAGAGTGATCCTGCGTTTCCAAACACTTTCGATCTCCTCGTCTAGGGTGATAAGGATTTCGTATGCAAAGAGAGCTAAGTTAAGACACTGGTCAAGACGGTACAAAGACATATATATTCTGATAACACGTACCAATAATATTGACACGACAATATCTGATTCCTTGCCTTTGTACGCCTTCTGGATGAGCGTGAATGTGTCGCGAACTCAATTTCTGCTTACCCCGCGAATAAAAATGACAAGGAGTTGGGGTCGATCATGATGTCTCGTAATTTGTGACCTTTTACGAAGAGTGTACGAAAATGACTGGTAGCAAAAGGCTATAGATGTAAAACTTCTGTTCGAGTGACTCGGAGGTCTGTGGAGTTCACTTACAGCTGCAAGTGAGATGTGATTTTATGCTATAATCTCCAGCGCAGACGAGTTTGATTCCGCTCAGGCACCGGAATCAAATACCTTATATGTAGTTCGAGGAGTTGAAAATAAAGAGTGATCAACATACCAACGAACTTCACCATACTCCCGAGGCTCTAATCAAACACCGGTGTCGGCCTTACGACTGAAACGGCGAAGAGACTGGAATACATAATCGGATTCAGCACACTGCCACGTCCTCTTATTGTAGACTTACTTCGAGGAACCCGCGCAGTTTCAGCCAGTTGCGGAGCGAATCTGTATCCTACACCCGACGAACCTCGGCATGACTCGGGAGCAGTGACCCCAGTCCGAAACGGCATTATGACGGGAAGAAGTGGAGTTCTTGGGATTGAGTGAGGGTTGGGCTCGTGAGGGTATCAAGAAAACTTGTATAATGTAGCTTCATGGTAGCATTCCGAGTCAAGTCGAGTGGTCAGAAGAAGAAGGTCCGCTGACTCAACTGAGTGGTAATCAACAGTGTGGCTGACATCGCAGCAAACATTGACGCGCCGCCGCCGTGAACAATCCACTGATAAGTCTATGATACTCTCCGGAAGGGATGGGCCAGCTCACGAAGACTCCACTGTAACCAAAACCGATAATCTAGGAGTGCTCCATCGACTATGCGAGCTGCAGGATCCGTTTCCGAGCCAACTCTATTCGTCGTAGTATCTCAGCATTCCCATAATTTGTGAGACGGTTCAGCAATGTGATCATCCGAGATCTCAAATTTTGCAATATCATTGTGATTAATTTCTTGTACAAACGACGCATATAACGGTATCGGGACAGGGTCGCAGTTTGGCGGCGACATCAACATACGGAAGATACGAGGATTTCCACGAGCTATGACTGTAGCTCTAGCTCTGCGCTTGGAAAGATGGTTGAGTGAACGTTAGATACCGACTCCACAATAGCAGATAATCAACAAACAGGACCGGAATGCCGAATCTCGTCTTGAACAGCTTACTTACGAAAATTCCGTCTGTGACTCTTCAAGTTTGGACCCCATGATCCGGACAATACGCGGCATCTTCTTCGTTACAAACGTCGCATTGGCTTTCACTACTAACGCTACGAACACACAGAAATCACGATCATGCTCGGTTCAGAAGACATATAAATACCTCTCGGGGGAATTCACGATGCCCATAGACAAAGGATTGTCTATTTGTACCTCGCTCAACGAGGAAGACCACTGACTTGTTGTACTCCCCGGTCGCTCTAGCGGTGCCCCAATATTTCCAGTAAGATCTGTAGCGAACTGGACACTGCTAACATGAAGAGACCGATCAGAGGCAGTTCCCGCTTTGTCCATACTTCGAAGATTGAGGATAAAACGCGTAAACAGGATCGTAGAAATGCTGGGAGAACGCATGAATGTTTGGGACTTCGAGGTCATCCGACCGGGCTTACGTGATTGCAAACATCGAAACAGGGGAGCCCTCCGGCACCTAAGAAAATATGAGTAGACCGGACTTCGACTACCAACGCATGAGACTTACAATATAATTGGCAGCAATTGCAATAGTATTGATAACGAAATGGGTCCTATTCCGAACGTGTCACTGCAAGGTATGTATATGCACTGCTGGTACAAACCCGAAGTATAGTGTCCCTAATAGATAATGTAATGGGGTGGGTCTATCGCCAGTACCTAATGAATGTGTGAATTACCATCACGCAGAATCAGGTTCACGAAGGTCGCCTCAAGACCGTCTCGTTTTGCCGTCTTTTGGATATCATATGTTTTGATCCACGTCATTAGCAAGACAAGTGCATCCGTGACAAGGGTACTACTTCGGGTGAGAATCGATCCTATATTGAGATACGGAGAAATATCCAGATGAATTTACCACTACTTGGAGGCTGGGGAGACGGTACATACCTCTGTGCGGAAGATTGTACGGGACTACATGAAGGACGAGTCAAATAATGAATGGGAGATACGAACACTCGATTGAAGGCAGGGCTGAGCATGATAGCATAGTTGCAAACTCCGAGTCCGATAGGCAGAGGATCTGTTGATACCGTAATTCCTGCTATATGGGTGTACAGATACTTATATGTGGATATCAGGGGCTTGTATTGCGAAGAGAGAGAGAGGTCATACCATATTCATGACGAAGGGTAAAATGGCGACAGGTAGAACAACGACAACGGGGAACCAATGTCGCCCCCATATTGCCCAAACACGTAATGAATTGAAGACTAAACACATCGCAGTGAGATCGAGAAAAAGTAGAGAGGCGTGACTGAAAGCTCACTAGCAAAGGCGAGCAGAACAATAAGGACCAAAGAGTCGGCGAAGTTGACCTCGAATTCGCACCTGGACAAGCGCTCATTCCTCGTGCATACTGAGATATGAGAATTTGCGCACTCCTACAAAAGGAAGTTAATAAAATCAGAGAAAACCAAGTAAGAGGACTTACATTGACACTTGGGAGCCCAAAAATTGATAGCGACATCGAGATATCGAGTACGATGTAGCCCAATGTGCAAAAACGCATGACCAGATAGAGCAAACTGGGTATCGAAAACTTCCGCATCCAGATCGCCTCAACCTCTTGCTCGATCGTCAGTAGCATTTCATAAATAAATAGTGCTGCGGATTCAACACGGGATCGTCATACGAGAGATGGGGCTGTACAGAGAGATGGCCGCACCCGGAAGCGCCATATGAGAGAATAGTATGCCTTGACTGTTCGACAAAGGTTTGAGAACAGAATTTGCTCGTGACGCAATTAAACATACCCCTGGACGATGGCTTGAGTATCCGTTGAGAAGTCAGGGTCGCCCATCGTGCCTTCGTAGTTGGCTTGGAGCTTGGGGTGGACCAAGAGGAGAGGAGACATGAGACGCAGCCTCTTATCATTGCAGAGTTCCTCCGAGAAGCTCACACGATTGCAGTATGTCACATAGAGCGAAGATGTATCACAGGCTCCATGGGGAATACCACCAGTGGAAGAGCGTCCGAGTTACCGTGATGTGGTTATTGTGGTGGTACCGATAAACTGAGGGTCTCAGGATTGCACAAAAATTGAGGAGGATCCCAAGGACATCAAACACTATCAGACAGTATGTATGAGTTTCAAGGCCTCATCCGTCTCGAATAGGTCCCAGCACAGTCACAGTTTGGATAAAGCCATGTCTGAGTTATTGCCAGCAGTCACTGGCGTTCAGTTTGAGCCAGCTGGGCAAAGTGGCGTAGACGGATCTGGAACCGATGGCACCAATCAGATCGTGATCTCAGTCGCTTCCTTAAAAAGTCTCCTCGCTGTCCAGGATTCCACCGTGACCACTCCCAAGGTTCTGTATCACTCTTTTTGTTCCTTGTATTCGGGGTTATATGCATAGCCTTGTAGGAATTCGCCCATCTTCACATCTCCCAAACGTGGTTTAATCGGTTCTCCTGTCCACATCTTGAGAGCGAGGATGACTCGGGGCATTTCAGCTACAGCATCTCTCAGAATGAAAGCCTCAACATTTCGCACCATATCCTCGGACGCTTTTCGATGAATCAGCAGATAACAAGTCGTGATCGGGCGAGCATGGGAGGAGGGATAGAATGGCAAGTAGCCTCACGCACACTCCATGACCGAATGACGGAACTTAATCACGCGTCTCTGTACCAGGTTCAGGGTTTGGAACTGGCAAATTTTTGGGGCGGGGTTCCCAAAACAATACGGTTCCAGCGATCTTCACGTTGGCTCAGGGTTCGCCAGTATCAAAAGTTGATATCGAAGTTTGTCGAGAACCTGCAGCGGTCAACATTACAATATCGACATACGTATCGAATGAGTTGCAGCCTTCCATGTTTCAGGGACTGATTCTACTCAGTGCGACGCTCTCACGAGAAACCTCATTCCATTGGATGGAGCCACTTCACATGCTATTCGATTTACCGGCACCGCCGCCCATGAGACCGATGTTCAAGTCGAGCTTCCAGGGTAAAGTGGCGTGGACTGATCCAAAACATTTCCACAGCCGCACCAATCAAATCGTAAATTCATCGCTCTCCTCATGATCATCCATGGTGCGCTGGGAAAAGCATGGGAGATTTGGTTACGAGGGATATGATAGAGGACTCGATAGATGTTGTGACGTCAGAAGAGATACTAGGTAATGCTAGGAGAATCTGAATTAAGGAATGATGCAGGCTGAGGCCTGAGGCGAGGTCTTGACAATGGACGAAGAGACGCTGACTGATTTCTGGCGAGTAGGCGCGGCTCAGTGCGTTTATTACAACAAACGAATCCCTGTTCATCATATATCATATACACAGGCACACGGTATCGGTATCATGATGCCGACAAGTGTCGTATAGATAGAAAGTGATACCATGTATATGTGCATACAAGCTGATTTGGTGGACACGCTGGGCAAACACACATACAAGAGTCTTCGACAAGCCGGAAATCACAGCTTATCAGAACTCCTCCCTTCGTTCAAGAGACATCGAACGTGATATCCAAGCCAACTAGGGATCCCAGTGCCCAGTATACGCGGCGCTGTCACAACGGGTGCTACACAGTACCAGTTTGTGGTCTAAGAGTCTCTGGCCACGTCGGACCGCCATTGGATCTCTCCACAGACCATTCGCTTCCTTGAACAGGTGCAGGATGTGCATTTGGCCCGTCCTCCGAATCCCCATCGCTTCTCCTATCCACAAGTCATTAAGTCATTCAGTCATTATGAGATTCGCAGAAGATGATCATCGCTGATACACACTTTCCGTCGTCTCCGGGTAACACACCCAGAATGCCGAATAATGAGGGATCTTCTGTTTGTCGCTGGCTGAATGCGTCAGACTGTTCGGTTACTGTCCCAATTGAATATTCCAACGGAGCCCCAAGATTCCCGATGACACTCTTCGCAAAATTGATGCTACTCATGTGTGACTGGACAGTTGATTCTCCGAGATTGACATTGCGAAGGTTGAGGATAAAGCGGGTGTACAAGACTGTCGCAAATCTGAACAAATCGTGAGCGTCTGAAAGACAGAATGAAAGTAAGTGTGAGCTTTACGTTGTTGCAAACACAAATACGGGTGCGCCATTGGGTAACTGTAGGTGACGTTCGAACACTTCCGTGGTCTCCTGAAATGGATACTCACGGTATAGGCGGTAGATATTGCCACAACGTTCAAAACGAGGTGGACCCTGTTCTCAGAACCTGAGTACACCACTGCTATTTTTCAGAGATGAAATATCTGCGCACCCGAAATAAAGTGTTCCTGAGAATTGGCATGGATATTAGTATTCTTCTCGTTTTATAGGGATGTTAAACTTCACCATCTCGTAAGATGAGAGTTGTCAAGCCCGCTTTCAAGCCACTTTGTCTTGCTACTTTGTTGGCATTATATGTTTTTCTCCACGTGAGCACAAGGATAAGTGCATCAGTGACCAGAATGCTACTTCGAGAGATGATCGATGCTATGTAATGAATGCGAATGATCTTCAGCCTACACGGGAAGGGAGTTGTATGTACCTCTTGATTCGTGCCGTCAATTCATCAGCTCCGTATAAATAAAGGCGATATGCTTACTTGATGTCCCAATCTTCACTAAGTGAAAAATCGAAAGCGCAGACCTGTTGAAACATTTGTTGGGGATCTGCGAAGATGCCAATATTGATCACATGTGTATACAACGCCTGCGGTCATGGTATGTTGGGATTGCACCTATTGAGGATTTTCATTGTCATGATCTTACCATGTTCAAACTGAATGGGATGGCGGCAAAGAGAAAAACCAACACAGCAGACAGCCGGTCGCATATTGCCCAAACTCGCAACACGTTGAATACTGTTAAAATAGTGAGAACATGTAACAGAGGTATCGATATCGTAAGGTCGGTTAGACTCACTGCACACGGCGAGTAGGTTCATCAGTACTAGGCTATCGATGAGAATCACCTGAATCTTGCATCTAATCGCCACTTAAAAATGATAATCGGACTATGATCTTGGATTGACTTACCCCTAAGGATAAGCCATGAATGATCGACCCCGAGTGGGAGTACATAGTGGGACACTTACAAGAAGACTCGGAGGACCCAGAAATGGCGATGTCTGGATGACATCAAGCATAAGAAGTCCCAGGGTACAAATGCGCATCACTAGATACAGGAAACTCGGGAGAGTAAATCTGCGTTTCCAGATTGCTTCGATCTCTTGATCTATTGTAATAAGTATTTCATAAGTAAAGAGAACTAAACGGGATAGACAAAGATGTTAAAACCGTCGAGAGATGAGTCAGTTTTAGTCGCCCCATACCAAGAAGGGCCCCATGACAATATCGGATTCCTTGTCTGTATACCCTCTGGGTCAGCTGGAATGTGGGTAGAGAGAGGTCGACCCATGCTTACGCTGTGAAGTCCTCGGTTAGGCTAGGCTTGTTCATGCTATCTTGTGGTCTGTAGATCTTCGCTGCGGTTGTACTGGCGTGGTGGTAGAAGGCCGGACACCTTTAAAGTGGGGATTGTACTGTGAAGGGTGCCTTGGTACTCTTCGGTGGACAAGAGACCCGCGTGGTTGTGGCGTCAAAAAAATTAAGAGGGTTGATTGAATTTTTGTACTGACGTGATAGTAACTCTCTGAGAGGGAACGACATGAAAGGAGCGTAATCACATGTAATATCTAACCCAGCAACGCTTGTGGATTCCAAATCGGTCTTGAGATGGAAAGTTTTCAGAGGGTTCAGCTCACGACCGAAACTGATGATCCAAGAGTGCGCTGTCACTGGAGACACCTGATGACGCCAGTTGCGACACCGAGTTTTGACGCATCGTAACGTGTGGATATTTCTATCATTTTTGAGACGCGTCTGTGCTTGATCATCCGAGATTTCACTTTGCCCATGTCTGATTTATGATTAAACGCGCCTCTTAGTACAACCAAAGCATCAGATAATACAGGATTAACGAGCAGTCTAAGCTCAAATCCGGGAAAGAAGGCCGAGAGAACACGAGATACATGCCCTACATTCGAAGGTGATCAACAAACAGGATTTGAATTTCTCCGCCCAGCACTTTACTCACGTGAATTCCGTTTGTGACTTTTCACGTTCCGACGATGTGATCTGGACAATTTGCTGCGTCTTCTTCGCCGCAAATGCCACAGCAATTTTCACTGACATACAGAAATCATGATCACGCTCGACTGAAGGAGACGTACAAATACCTCACGGGGGGATATAAGATACCAATAGACAAAGGATTGTCTATCTGTACCTCGGTCAACGACGATGACCATTCACTCGATGCATTCCCTGGTCGCTCCAGCGGTGCACCAATGTTTCCAGCAAGACTTGTAGCGAACTGGACACTGCTAACATGAAGGGATCGATCAAAAACACTCCTCTCTTTATCCATACTCCGGAGATTAAGAATAAAGCGGGTGAACAAAATCGTAGAAAACCTGGAAAGACACATGATCGATCAAGAAATCGCAATGATTTGACTCAGACCGGGCTTACATCGTTGCAAACAAGGAGACAGGGGAGTCCGCTGGCACCTATACAGAGGGTAAACAGGCCGAACTTCCACTGCTGACGTAGGGACTTACAATATAATTGGCAAAAATTCCGACGGTATTGATAACAAAATGTACCCTGTTTTCGATATATCACTGCAACATACAAACATGCGTTTTGGTGGTACAAACACGAAGTATAGCGTTCCTGAAAATTGTATCATGGGGTGAGTCTACTATCAGCACCTGATATAATAGGTGAAGTACCATCGCGTAGAATCAGATTTATGAAGGTCGCTTCAAGACCGCTTTGTTTTGCCATTTTCCTGATGTCGTATGTCTTGATCCATGTCATTAGCAAAACGAGTGCATCCGTGACAAGGATACTACTACGAGTAAGAATCGACCCTAAAGAGAAATTCGGGCAAGGATTTGGGTGAGTTTACCAGCACCAAACGTTGAAGAAAAAGGTGCACACCTCTGTGTGTACAGGGTTGTAGAAAACTACATGATGATGAGCAAAAGAATGAATGGGAAGTACTGACACTCGATTAAATGCTGGGCTGAGCGTGATATTATAGTCGCAAACTCCGAGTCCAATGGGTAGGGGATCCGTTGAGACCGTGATATTTGAGATGTGCGCATACAAATACTGAGAGGTGGACATCAATTGATTGCATGCATTGTGAAGGAAAGAAAAAGGACATACTGTATTCATAACAAAGGGGACAATGGCGACAGGTAGAACAATGACAACGGGAAACCACTGTCGCCCCCATATTGCCCAGACGCGTAATGAATTCAGGACTGAAGTCATCGCAATGAGAACGAAGATGATTACACGGGAGCGAGTGCAACTCACTGGCGAAGGCAAGCAGAATGATTAGAGTTAAAGAATCAACAAGTTTGACCTCGAATTTGCACCTGACAAGCGTTCATTGCTTGTGAAGACTACGACATGTGAATGCACATACCCCTAGAAAGAGAGTCGATGACGAAGATCGGAACCAAATGCCATAGGGACGTACATCGACGCTTGGGGGACCAAAGATTGGCAGCGTCATTGAGATATCGAGTATAATGTACCCCAATGTGAAAAAACGCATGACCAGATAGAGTAAACCGGGGATTGAAAATTTTCGCATCCAAATCGCTTCGACCTCTTGCTCAATAGTCAATAGCATCTCGTATATAAAAAGTGCTATGGTTTCCACATAGGATCGTCATTCTATATAGATGGGGACATGCTTCGGGAGAAACTATCGCACCTGGAAGCGCCATATGAGAGAATAGTATTCCTTGACTGTTCGATAAGCATGTCAACGCAACTTCTGCACACGAAGGACTTGAACATACCCCTGGACCATGGCTTGAACATTCGTCAAGGAGTCAGTTTCGCTCATCTTGTCTTCGTAGTCGGTTCGCAGCCTATGGAAGGAAATGAGAGCTAACCAGGCATAGGACGCAGCCTCTTATCATCGCAGAGCTCCTCCGAGAAGCTTCCACAGTTGCAACCTGTTACGTAGAGCAATCGCCGGTTCCAAGCGGAACAATACGAATCGAAGTGTGCTCAGGAGTCAGCATAGTAGTATCTTTCTTCCGAGTCTGAAACCGCGTCTACGAGGAGAACAGGCGAGGGTCGTATATCTCGGATACTGGGTTCTGACACTGCCAGTGTTTAGACAAAGCCATGCCAGCAGTCACTGGTGTGAGGTTGAGCCGAAGTGGCGTGGACTGATCCGGGACCGACGGCGAATTGATGGTCCCAATCCGATCGCTCCTCATCAGGCTCCTTGGTTCATGATCAATCGCTTCTCGTAGGCACCGGCCGGAATCTCACCACCTCCAATATGATGTACGTATTTCCTGATCCTCTTATTCGTACTCTGGGTACGAGTCAAGGCCCAGTATGCACACACTAAGTACCTCCAAGACGCGGTTCAGTAGAAGAATCGATAAAAGCGGTTCTCCTTTCCACATCTTGAGGACCAGGCTGAGTTATTCAGCTATCCTCCAGTCCGGAAGTTCCAACTTGTCGTATCAAATCCTCGGACGCTATTTGGTGAACCAGCAGATAACAAGTCGTGATCGGGCGAGCATGGGAGGAAGGATGGAAGGGTGAGTAGTCTTCCACTCTATGATTGAATGGCGAAACTTAATCACGCATCGCTATACCATGTTCAGGGTTTGAAACTGGCAAAATTTGTCGACGCAGTGGCAATAGAAACAAGTACCAGTGATCTTCGCATGAATGGTTTGCCATAATCAAAATTTGACATAGATGTATGTCGACAACCCGTGGGTGTCGACATTACCATATCGACATACCGCATGAAGTGCAACCTTCCATGTTTCAGGTATAGACTATAGTCAGCACGTCGTTCCCACAAGCAACCCCATTCCATTGGATGTAGTCGGTTCACATGCCATTCGGTCTTCTATCGGCACCGCTCATGAGTCCACTTTTGGTTCGGTTAATAGTCCCTTGATAAGAGTTATTTAAAGACTTCTATCAAATGGTGGTATCCTGGTGTTTGCACAAAATCCTCCTTGTGAGAAATGATAGAAGCATTCAGGAAGTAAAAGGCGCAAACTTCGTATCACAATGAAGAGATCCGGATAAGCAGAGGTCTTCTACAGGAGTAATGCATAGAATAGATACAGATGACAAATCAGACATGGATTATGGGGTCGTGGCCTTGGAAATGCTGTAGCACGAGGGAGGAATGGGTCTTCGACGTTCGAGGTCATGCTTCCACCAGTCCGCTGTGGTACAAGGATGAGACGTCTCCATGAAACAATGAGGAAATTGACACTGACACGACTGTTTCCCGTGAGGTTGGAAGTCCGATTGACAGGGGGTTCTCCATTTGGTGCTGAGACACAGTAAAGACCAGGCGGTCTTCGGTATCCTCGCTATTGCTTTCAAGGGGGGCGCCCATGTTACCTGCAAAGCTGGTGGCAAAATTGATGCTACTGTAATGCAGTGTCGTGTCTATGCTCTTGGAATCGTTGTCAACAAGTCGAAGGTTGAGAATAAAACGGGTAAACAATATGGACGAAAAGCTGTAGAGCGTGACACGGTGATCGGACGAAGGTACTCTCACAACGATACACAACTCACGTATACGAATAACTTGACAAAGGTGATAATTCTCCATCACCAGGTATCTATGAGATGAATTGAGTCGGGTACGGATGGAAACGAGACATAGACCTTAACCTACAGTGTAATTTATGATGATCCCGATGATATTAATGAGGAGATGTCCTCTGACCATTAAGCTCGAGTCATTTCTACGGATATTGTTCATTGTCGGTATGACTCACCCAAAATAAAGAGTCCCTATAGGCAAAGCTAATGAGAACATGAAGTCATCCGTTGGCAGGAGAAAGTACATACCATCGCGAATGAGCAGTGTCACGAGGCTAGCCTCAAAACCGGCTTTTCTCGCGTCTTGTTTGATGCCATACGTCTTGACCCACGTTAAGGCCATAATGAAGAGGTCTGTGATGACTATCGTAGTTCGAGTGACGACCACACCTGATGGAGGATTATTTACGCAACACTATCTCAGGAAGGAGGAGTCTGTACCTCTGAAGCGAATCGTGATCAGCGTTAATTTGTATCGAAGAGCGAAATATGGGTACGAACATATGGGTGAAAGAAGGCCCAAACGTAACTTGGCTCAAGTTGCACGAGGCCAGCGGAAGCGGCCTCAGGGTTGTGCTGATAACGTAGCGATGTGTAAACAGATACTGCAAGACGTTAATTCTTTGTAGAGTTTAGGGTTCAAGGAACGAGACGAACGAGGTTCATGCAAAAAGGTACAAAGGCAAAAGGGAGTACGATCAGAACAGGCAACCAGTGTCGTCCCCAGATGGCCCACACCCGAAGCACATTAAATGCTAGGAATATCGAGTTATTTGGATGCCCAACGAAAATGCATCTTGACCACTCACTCGCGAAAGCAAATAGAACAATACCGAGGAAGATATCCGAAAACAAGGCTTCATATTTACACCTATGGTCAAGGAATCGATTTGTCAGTGCGGGAGAAGTAATATTGCCCATCGATGCTTACACCTGAGGACAATTAATAAAAGAATCATGCATGCGAAAGATACACGTACTGTGATGTCCTCAGGGCTGTAGAACGCGGTAGATTCGTTAATGACAAAATATGCTAATGCCCCAATCCGAATTGAGAAGTATAATAGGCTTGGTAGCGAGAATTTGCGTTTCCAAATCACGTTGACTTCATCGTCGAAAGTACTGAACACTTCGTATATGAGAAGGACTAAATCAATTTAGCAAACGATGGGAGAATCCATTGGGATCGAGATCATAATACCTGGGAGAGGGAGACTAGAGTAATCGAGAGACTGCCTGTAAGGACCAGAGATTGTCAACCTTATGTCATCGCAGCTATGACAATGAAACTCACCCCAAGTAGTACGAGCTGATATCCCATGGTAATTCAGTCTGGTTCATCGTGATGGTTTCTTTGGGGGGGGGGGTCTATGGTTATGAAAAAACTGAAAGTGGCAGCTTATAGCCCTTGACACCAACCTCGGCGCTGTACATCCTGCAGATTGACGATAAAGTTTGGGGCTATTCCTACCGGATTGGCAATGGAGTCAAGGAGGTCTTAATGATCATATATCGCGAGAAGATCACAAAACCGCAGACCTGAGATACTCTCAAACCCCACACCTGACCGTAGCAACCGAGCTTTTCACATTACGATACAATCATCCAATGAGAGCAGCTCAAGTCTCCTGCACAGATCACTACGATGATATCGCAATCCTATGTGGTCCAAGATTATGATGCTCCGTTCCTGAAGGCAGTGACCTCGCATGTATACCTCTGTGAGTTGTACTGGGGACAGTAAATAGGGTTTACCGGACACATACCCAGCTGTAATTCTTTGTGCAGGATGCACCACGATGCATCAGACCGCCCAAAACAACAATAGCCTGAGAGTGGCCCTCCCAAATGCTATCATGGAGTGTGATTTAGATAAGATGGCTCCGACCCGATGCTAGCCGCCGCGACGACGCACCTCTCTACCTCGGTCGACTATTCCATTCAACCTCTTGCCGGTCACTGAATGTTCTGGCTTGCAACATTGACACCGTCTCTGCACCACCTTCGTTGGCCACGACACACCTCAGAACTGGAGCCGTGAGCGCGTGCCATTACATGCTGGAGACGGCGTGTCACGGTGGAATGTCTGATTTGCAATGAGTACGCGTAACTTACAACATTTTCCTTTTCCCCGAGACGAGGAGCGTACTCTGCAAGTTGAAGATCACGATCAAGGGTATACTCTGTGTAATCAGCTGAGGGCGTTTTGATCTGACAGAATGCAGTGAGGGTCAACGTTGGCGATCATAACGTTCAAACGGGCTGTGTGCTATTACCGCTCTGTCGGGGATTGTCGGCGATCAGCCTCACAGCTTAGGCGCCTAAGCATTGGATGTGAAGGGTCACCCAAGACAAGCCGTGATCCATGGTTTCAAACTACGAGAGCAGTGGGTTCCACTACGCGGCTAGTTGAGTTGTATCAGATCCATTTTATTTTGCATACTCGGTAACCGGCCTCGAACACGCCCTACAAATCGTGCAGTCATAGAGAAGAAATTTCACGCAGAATGATGGGTGAGAGACGCAGCATCCCCGTCTCCGTTGGTGCTTTGTTCAGTTTGGCTGTATCAGCGCAGTGGTCAGCAATTCATCGTACACTCATTTGAAGAAACATACCCTGAACCAACCTCCGGAGCCATATCCAAGATGCCAAGAAACAAGGGGTTTTCCTTTTCTTGCTCAGACGATGTGTATGCTTCGTCGACGGATGCATCCTCGGACCTTGTGTACTCCAACGGAGCACCGATATTGCCTGTCACGCTTCTTGCGAAATCGATTGTACTATTGGGTAGCGACCCAGATGCCGCGTTATCACTCTCATTTGTGGTCCGCAGGTTCAAGATGAAGCGAGTGAACAGGACGGCGGGACAACTGTGATCAAAGGGTGATAATGCCTCCCCGATAAATTCTGATGGAAAAGGAGGAAAGAAATTAGACACCCACGCATTTGCGAAGTCGGCCAAAGGGGAGGCTCCCGAGGGTAACTTGATGAGAGTAGAAATCAGCTCGAAGCGGCACACAGACATACAACAAGTTCCTCACTGTATAGTCAGTAACTACTGCGACGACGTTGATGATGAGATGGATTCTGAGATGGTACATCTTGTAAGAGGGTAGTAATTCAGAGAGCGCAGTGCACTAACCCGAAATACAGAGTCCCTAGAGATGAAACGGCAAGGTAGATGTGAGTATAGGTCGTGACAGTGCCAGAGGCCTTGACGCAGAAACCCACCATCTCGTATGATCAAAGTCACGAGATCTGCTCGAACACCCGCTTGGGTAGCAGCCTTTTTGACGTTGTATGTCTTGGCCCAGGTCAACCCCAAGACAAACAAATCAGTCAGAACAACACTGCCACGTGTGACGGCTTGGACTGCAGAGGTTCAATCGGAATATTAGAATTGAAACGACAAGATAAGAAGGAGAAAGCTATACCTCTAATGTTTTTTTAAGTTCAAGAGGCATCGTTCATAGTAAGAAAGGGCACGAACGCATTTGCAGTAGGTATGCTCATATCAGTCGCACCGATGCAGGTACCATCAGGATAAGGGCTGTTTGACACATCAATCACAAAGAGTTGAGAGAGATAGTACTGATGGCCGAGAATCAACTCGAAGTCAACCTCTGTCTGACAGCAGAAAGTAGGGGACTCACGGCATTCATGATGGGGAGAATGATAGCAAAGGGTAGCACCATGAAGATTGGGAACCACCGTCTGCCCCAAATGGCCCACACTCGCAAAGTGTTGAATGCTGAAGATGTGTCAGAACCACATTGTAATGAAGGTAAAGAGGGCATACCGGCGATCGCAAAGAAAGAAGCTACCAGAAGGATGTCCCTGAGGACGACCTGTGCCTTACACCTGAGGGAGTCGATGATTGTAGCGACACAGCATATATCAAGGACAATCAAGCGCACCCCTGGTAGGATTTATTGACCTGAAATTGTCGAGCGAAATTCATTACTTACAATGAGATTATCTTGGGCAATGACGGTTGCTGATACCGCGAGGAGTGTGCTTCCGATAGTGCATATCCGCATTGCGACATACAAAAGACTTGGAATTGAGAACTTGCGCTTCCATATGACCTCCACCTCCTGGTCAAAAGTGCATACGCTATCATATATAATAAGCGCTGTCAGTGCCCGACGAGTCGGTCGTCAGTGTGTGCCGACATAAAGAAGGGTAGATGCTCACCTGGTAGTGAGAACAAGGCGAACGCAATTTTCTGCCTACACATAGAGCACTGTAAGATTCGCAGAATCAAGCTATACTTTAAGCTTACAGCTGATAGTCGAACTGGACTTCTGGATCGCTCATATCGAACGCAGGTGTAGGGTTGTCTGGGAATCTTGGGTAGTGGAAATAAACCGAGAGCCAGCTCTTTTATCACCAAAATGAAATGGCAAATAACACCCCGAAACACGACATAGGTCTTACAAAAGGAAAGAACGAGATGAGCCGGGATCCGACGACGGATTTAATTTTGACCTACTCCACCCAGCGTCTGTAGAACTTGATGTGAGACGCTTGAAGTTGTGCTGCGAGAACTCTACACCCGTCAAAAGAAGTCGACAACTGCGTGAACGTGTTGGAAAATAGTAACGGTACACTATTTTGAGTGGGACGTGAGAGACGGAATGAATTGCTTTCGGTCGACCATTTTGAACTTCCCACAAACTTCCGAACAGCTACTGAAGAATCCAGGTCATCGACGAATATATGTCCAATCGTAGTGACGCTTGGGCGATTCGACGAAATACAAGGAAACGTGATGCCAGGGTCGTAGGTTCCGGAGCAGTGAACACTGGCAGAAAAAAAGCCCAATGCCAAGCGGAACAGAACTGAGTATGAGTGGTATCAGTTACATGACAATGAATAGAGCGTTGAACCAACCTCGATTGGACGGAGTCGAGTACTGGGGGACAACCCGTCAGGCTCTCACAGAGTCACAGCTCGCAATCGGCGACTCCGCCGTGTATCTTCAGTTTGAATAGAGCCACGAAGTCTTAGCTCTGCCATCTTGACGATGTATCAACTTCCGAGAAAGTATTTTCGGAAGGATCTCGGGCTGCATTCTGCGACCAGTGAGCGACGGTAGTATCGTGCATAGTCCTAGGCCCTCGTCAAACCAACAGGCATCGTTGCCACAGTCGCTCTTTCGGAGATTGAAAATGGTGTTGTCCCTCCCACATCGACGTCAATGGATTCAATCGAATGTTGGAAACCAATGTCCTCTAAAGCACGGCATAGAATTGAGGTCACTCGGCCGCAGACCGTCGTTTCTGACGATGCCAACCCTTCTGTCAGTATATCATCAACAAGGGCCCAGCAAGCTCCTCTCTTTCGATCTTACTCGAAGCGGTGTTCAGGATGTCGGAGACCATTCAGTTGTCGATTCGAGGTAGAAATCAAGAAACGAGGGTCCTAGTCGGCATACACACCCCGTGTCATCTTGGGAATCAGTGCAACCTAATCTAGCCGGCTATTTTCGACTCTGGGAAAGTTTGTTCGCGAAGATGGGATTGCGTGCGCTCTGTGTTTGAATCGCTCTGGATTTCTAGCTTCTAATTATAGTTCAACAGAGCGCACCGATGAACCTGTCCGATCAGAGAATCAAGCTCAAGCCACTCGACATGATGCATGATGGACCTTCTCCAGATAAGTTACACTGCACTGAAGGGTCCACGCCGCCCCTCAGGGGTCGCAGCACTGCTGACGTGCAATATCTTATCCTACTTTCCTTGTATTTCGACTCAGTGAGCTATTTTTCCATCACAGTGATTGAAGATGGTGTGTCAGATCCATCTACCGTCTATCCTTGTACCTGCCATCATAGCATACCTATAGCTTGAATAATCATCAATGCGGCAACAAACCATATCCACAGAAGCATGCTACGCGTGTCAACCGTTTCGATGCTGTTTGGGCAGATCGACCCCAATGGACACCATCACCACCAGGTTTATAGTTACGGTATACCTACGACGAACGCTTTGCTGCGATCTCTCACGAAAGACTGTTGTTCAAACCGAAACGATCCATGAGAAATCCTTGGAATATGACATGACGATGAGATGATCAACAATACAAGCAACAGTAGGAGTTGATACTTGACAGCAGATACATATCGTAGTGTAGATATATAGAATGATACCCCTCGCCCGAGTTGAGACCGATAGAAACAAAGAGAGGAGAGAACCCTTGAACACAATCAATCCAGATAGAGAATACCGCGCTTGTGGAGGGGTCGTAGTTTTCGCCGGATATACTGCTTCACTCTATCATTGAGCGGCCTACACTTATTCTGGTAGAAGAGCTCCTCGTCTTCGAACGTCACCCTTTCCAACCTGGTCAAGGAAGTCAATGCCTGCCCATATTCACCCCAAGGTGCACTTCGAAGATGCTTCATGTACACGTGTTCCTGCCGAGCCTCGACATGAAGGCCGATTTCTACCTTGCGTATGTACTTGGGCAATATTTGGAGGAGATGGAGGAAATGTCGCCAGTAACACGAAAATGAATGGATAGCCGTATCGCAAGGTCGCATCGGAAAGAAGATTCGGATGGATTCAAGGGCGTCGCACGAAGATATCCCAATCTGATTCCAGAAATCTGAGTAGTCAAGAGATCAGCGTGAATCAGAACGTGAAACGACCCCAATGAATACGGTGACTCACCTTCCGATACGTGGAAGCACGGAGTGGGGAACGTAAAACGTAGATGTAGATCGCGTAGATTAGGGCCAACATCACGTAAAAACTCCCCGACTCTCGTTACTCCGGAAGACGGGATAGAGATTGAAAGCGATTCAAGGGATCGGGAGGAAGAGGTGATTTGGATGTAGCCGAGGAACTGAAGCATGACGTGCGACGTATGTATTGAGACCTTCCTGAGGTGGCGATCTGGGAGGTCCATCTCGGGGAGATAGCGGAGATGATCTATCTCGTCTCGCGGGACGTGTACATAATCCATGGATAGAGCTTCCAATCCCGGAAAGACAGACATCATGTCAAACAATGGGCGGGTGCCACCTGAAATGTTGATATTGGATAGGTGGAGATTCCTGACTGCTGGTACGGAGTGCCGTTCGACGAAACTCGACGATTTAGTCCACTTCATGTTGTGCAATTTGAGGGTGTGGAGGTTCGGAAACCCGATTGCAAGGGACCCAATGCTGCGCAAGGTGAGAGAAGGCGTCGAAACGAAGACACCCATCACGTATAACTGGCGTACGATGGGAGGGATGCCATGATGAGTTTCGAAAAAGGATAATACGTCCTTGAAGTCGTCTTCATCTTTCACGTCGTTGATAGTAATGGTCCGGAAAAGATGGAAACGACAAGACGGAAGCCATCTTCGAGAAACGAGGGAGCACGCAAAAAGCGATTTCTGATCATCGTGGAGGTGATCGATGACCATGTCGATGATTTCTGGAAGTAGGCCCACCATCCTGGCAAGATGAAGACCCTAGGCTGGGAGATGGTAGTTGAGATAGAGGTTGGAGGCGGAGGTTCGGGGCGGGTGCAAGGTTAATCAAATGGCCGTACGTGGCTGACACGGCGATAGAGGCTCACCCAAGGACCGATCTCAGATTCTCTGCGCACCTCCACCATCTCCTTGTCCTCTCCTGAGAGTTTCAATATGTGCACAGTACACTGGAAGTTCGCATGACAGAAACAAGCAACATAATCCTTGTGTCTTGTCGACGAATGTGCAGAGAGAATCAAAGGGCAAACTTATGTGCGACTCTCACGAGTAGAAGCATCCTTTTGAGGGCACCGAATCGAATGGTCTAAATTGTGAGGGCCAAAAGGTTGCATATACTACACACAAGTTTCATTAGTATATTCTAAGAAATACAAGAAGGCAATACGCACATTTACCATTACCCAAATCTTCATTGATCCCGGCTCAGCTGGATCCAACGCGGGGATGTGTCATCGGACCGTGAACTCGAGAACTCAAACGTAGGGTCGCCGGGTTTCTGTGAGGAGTCATAGGAAGTCGTTGAGGAATTCTGGACGTTGTGGATCTGGTCCAAAACTCCAGCAGGCGAGAGCCAACAGCAAATCCCACGCAAAGACGGCAAAATCCGTAGACGTTGTTCACCTCCACCACCATGTCGCTCCGAGTCCTCTCAAAAGCAACGACTACATTCTCCCGTTCAGTCTCTGTCTCTCGTCTGGTACTCCGAGCACCCAAACCATCTGCTCGTCAATGCAGGCCTCGTTTGTTTTCTGCGTCATCACTCGCTCGGGGTGACTCCCAATCACAACAGGGAGATTTCAAAGACCCATGGCCTCTACCACACTCCCCGAATCATATGGAGAAGACCACGTCGCCTGCTGATGCACCTCCTCCTCAACCGCTTCCACGTCCAGGAGAAACAATTGACGTACTCCGTGCGCGTCTAGTCTACCAATCTCGCAAACGCGGTACACTGGAAAGTGATCT
The DNA here is from genome assembly GCA_027627245.1 of Meripilus lineatus. Taxonomy (NCBI): domain Eukaryota; kingdom Fungi; phylum Basidiomycota; class Agaricomycetes; order Polyporales; family Meripilaceae; genus Meripilus; species Meripilus lineatus. Next base: position 15,498 of record JANAWD010000236.1, on the reverse strand, counting down.
TCTCTTGAGCACCTTCGCAAGCGAACGGTTGGGTGAAATGAGCGAGAAAGAATTGAAGGAATTTGATAGAGTACGTCTCCCCATTTCTTTACCCTCACGAGTCTACTCATAGGCTCCTGCGTGATGTATAGCTTATGGACGAACCTGACTGGGACATATACTATTGGGCGACAGAGAAAAAGGCACCACCTCCTAGATGGGAGAATTCCACTTTGTTGGACAAACTTCGGGAGCATGCGAGGAACGAAGGAAAGGTTGTTCGGAGGATGCCCGACTTACTTTGAATTGTCCATTCTGTCAAATTCACTCCTAGATTACCTCAATACATGGTATTCGCGTCCACGGAACTCCTTTTCGCTCGCGTGTCGTATGAAGACTTTCGCACTTCCCTTAGATTGTTGCATTGACTTGTGCCTATTAAAGTCAGATTTTCACCCCTTTGGTTTGACTCTAGGTGAGCACAATGCATCACATTTAGAACGTGTACGGTATTCTCAAAGATCACACATCACACTCATCAATGGAAATTAAGAATGGCCAGGGGCCTATGATATTGACCAAGAATAGCTAATGTTGATCAAGACGCGAGACAAAGAAATGAGCGAAGGAAACACTGTAGCAACCGAATGTTCGCAAACTCCCAGCAACCTTGACCAGCCAGAAGCCCGCATGACTCGATCTTCGGGGCTTAGAGAGTGACGGGGATGCAGCCGACGGAAATGAGACCACCCTTTGTAGTTGATTGTTATCAGTGAAGAGATCTTCTAAAGTTGTCGGAAGCTGGTACTCACGACGTTGTTGTTGGTGCAGCAGACGGGTGAAGTGTTGCAACCGGATTGGCCAAGTCCGATGACGGAGATGGGGTTGCAGGTCAAGCCGACGAGAGCATTGACGGGGCCTGCAGCAACGCCGAGCAGCCCAAGGAGGGCGGTCAAGGCGGGGTTGTTCTGGGTCTTCAAAGGAGGTCAGACTCGGTGCGTGTATGCGCAGTCACTTGGTCAACTTACCGACTGAAGGGAGTTGCAGCACTGGACGGGGCCGGTGTTGCAGCTGTTGACAGCCTGGGGAGCGGCCGCTGCGAAGACGACGAAGAAGAGAACGACGGAGAGGATGGTCTGGGTGGCACGAGCGAACATTGTGAGGTTGGATAGAACTACGGTGAGGTAGGTTTGATTAAGAGAGAGTTGTTGTGTTGGCTGATTGCTGTAGCTGTTCAGACTGAGGAATCAGACCTCCATACCGTCCTCCTTTTATACGTCTGAGGAGTGGCCGTGCACCTGGTATTTCTCGAGTGAAAAGAAAATCGGTATGACATGAGACCGTTGAATGCCAAATGAAACGTACCATCCGGTGAATTCTTCACGTCGAGTCCCGTTTGCATCCTGGTGAGTTGTCACTCCTCCGACCGAAACAAACGGTATTAGTGGGGCTATTGCACCCTCTAATTTCTTGTAATGATGGGAGCCTTCGGTAAATGACGAAAGTCGAAGGGTACCAAGATGGTCTTACACCGCTTAGGGCCACTCCTCAGCTCTACCTCCCAGGGTGACTCCTTCAAGATCAATCCTACCGTCGATCATGGGTATGTATGAGGTAATGCGTTGAAATGTATTCAATGAATCCAGCAACCTGCCAAGAAAAATTAACGTCGGACGTCGAAATGTCAGATTCTGTCGATCTCACTCTTCGAGCATTTCCTCTATACGCAGTATTCGCGTCCACGGAACTCTTTTTCGCTCGTGTGTCGTATGAAAATTTTCGCTCTTTCCCTGTATTGTTGCGTTGATTTGTGCATGTGGAAATTGTGGTTTAATCACTTGCTTTGATTATAGGAAACCATGAAACCTCAAGTTGTGAACGTGTACGGTATTCTCAAAGATCAGACGTCACACTCATTAATTCGAATTAAGAATGGCCATGGCCGATGATATTGATCAAGAATAGCTAATGTTGATCAAGATGCGAGACAAACAAATGAGCGAAGGTACACTATAGCAACCGAATGCCCGCAAACTCCCAGCAACTTTGACCAGCCAGAAGCCCGCATGATTCGATCTTCGGGGCTTAGAGAGTGACGGGGACGCAGCCAACGGAAATGAGACCACCCTTTGAAACGGATTATTATCTGAAGAAATTCTTTGGAGCTGACAAAAGCCGGTACTTACGACGTTGTTGTTAGTGCAGCATACGGGCGAGGTGTTGCAACCGGATTGGCCAAGTCCGATTACTTGGATGGGGTTGCAGGTCAAGCCGACGAGGGCATCGACGGGGCCAGCAGCAACGCCGATCAACCCGAGGAGGGTGCTCAAAAGAGGGTTATTCTGGGTCTTCAAAGGAGGTCAGACTCGGTGCATATATGCGCAATTCATCAACCTACCGACTGAAGGGAGTTGCAGCACTGGACGGGGCCAGTGTTGCAGCTGTTGACAGCCTGAGGAGCAGCCGCCACGAAGACGACGAAGAAGAGAACGACGGAGAGGATGGTCTGGGTGGCACGAGCGAACATTTTGAAGTTAGTGAAAACTACGGTGAGGTAGGTTTGCTTAAGAGAGTTGTTGTTTTGCTGATTGCTGTTCAGACTAAGGAATCAGACCTCCATACAGCCCTCCTTTTATACCTCTGAGAAGTGGTCATGCACCTAAAATTCTTCGAGTGGGAAGAAAATCGGTATGACATGAGAATATTGCATGCCAAACGCAACATACCAGTCGGTAAATTCTTCAAGTCAGGGCCCGTTTGCATACTGGTGAGTTGTCGCTCCTCTGACCGAAACAATAGTGGGGCTATTGCACCCTCTAATTTCTTGTAATGATGGGAGCCTTCAGTAAATGACGGAAGTCGAAGGGTAGCAAGACGGCCCTACACCGCTTAGGATCACTCCTCAGCTCTACCTCCCAGGGTGGGTTGTTCAAGTTCGATCCTACCGTCGATCATGGGTATGTATGAGGTAATGCGCTGAAATGAATTCAGCTACCTGCCAAGAAAGTTGACGTCGGAAGTCGAAATGTCAGATTCTGTCGATCTCACTCTTCGACCATTTCGTCAATACGCGGTATTCGCGTCTACGGAACTCCGAGCATGTGTCGTATGAAGATTTCGCTCTTTCCTTGTATTGTTGCGTTGACTTGTTATTGTGCATATGAAAGTCACGTTACACCACGTGTTTTGATTATCGGGAACCATGATACCTCAAGTTGTGGATGTGTACGGTATTCTCGAAGATCAGACGTCACACATCAATTCGAATCAAGAATGGCCAGAGGGCGATGATATTGATCAAGACGCGAGACAAACAAATGAGCGAAGGTACACTACAGCAACCGAATGGCCGCAAACTCCCAGCAACTTTGACCAGCCAGAAGCCCGCATGGTTCGATCTTCGGGGCTTAGAGAGTGACGGGGACGCAGCCGATGGAAATGAGACCACCCTTTGGAGTGAAATACGATCAGTCAGGAGATTCGTTGAGGTTATCAGAAGTGTGGACTTACGACATTGTTGTTGGTGCAGCAGACGGGGGAGGTGTTGCAACCAGATTGGCCAAGTCCGATAACGGAGATGGGGTTGCAAGTCAAACCGACGAGAGCATCGACGGGGCCAACACCAACGCCGGCCAACAACCCAACGAGGGTGCTCAAAAGAGGGTTGTTTGCAGTCTTCAAAGAAGGTCAGGCTCGATGCATACATGCACAATTCGTCAACGTACCGACTGAAGGGAGTTGCAGCACTGGACGGGGCCGGTGTTGCAGCTGTTGACAGCCTGGGGAGCAGCCGCTGCGAAGACGACGAAGAAGAGAACGACGGAGAGGATGGTCTGGGTGGCACGAGCGAACATTGTGAAGTTGGTTAGAACTACGGTGAGGTAGGTTTGATTAAGAGAGAGTTGTTGTGTTTGCTGATTGCTGTAGCTGTTCAGACTGAAGAATCAGAGCTTCATACCGTTCTCCTTATATCCATCTGAGGAGTGGCCGCGCACCTATTATTTCTCGGGTGAGAAGAAGTCGGTATGACACGAGACCGTCGACTGCCAAACGAAACAAACAATTCGGTAAACTCTCCAAGTCGGGGCCCGTTTGCGTCCTGGTGAGTTGTCAATTCATTACCGAAACGCACGGCATTAGTGGAATGCTATTGCACCCTCAAATTTGTTGCAATGATGAGCCTTTCAGCAAGTGACAGAAGTCGAAGGGTAGGAGAACAACCCTACATCGCTTAGGATCCTTCCTGAGCTCTACCTCCCAGGATGTCTTCTCCAACTTCAATCCTACTGTCTGTAGATCACCGGTTAGTATGAGGTAACTTTGAAACAGCACTCAATGAATCTAGCAACCTGCCAAAAAAAAATAACGTCGGAAGTCGGGGAATGAGTGGGGATAAGAGTCCACTCCACATTGAGCTCATTGGTGTCGAGGAAGCAGAGCCTTCCGACTCATTATGTTCAATGAAACGTAGTCTTATCTAAATTGGGCAGGAAGCCTTCATCAGTCTCCCATATTGAGCATTGATTGTAGGATGAGCGTATGGTAGAAGCCCCTAAACTTGCAAGTGTCAACTCGGAGATGACTTGTTCCTGACGCCGCATTTGATGTTCGTTGACTGTGTTGACATGTCAGCTCGCTCAGAATACCCTCTCCACGCCAATCCCATCTGGCGCCAAGTTCATATGTACCCTCGAATAACCGGAGCCATTCTTGAGCTCCAACACCAATTCCGAATTTTGCACCGCATTGTCAGACTATGTACGGCAGCTGAGAAAAGTGGCGAGAATTTTTATATCCACCATGACGTTCTTCATTGTTTTCTTGGCTTGGGTTATGGTGTCGTGCATTTGAGGCAAAGAAGACATTCCAGGTCGTTGCCAAAGGTAAAACCCACTCAGACGATTTCTTTGATCCGGAGTCGTTCAAAGGGAAAAAAGAAAAGAAGAAGAAAAACAGGGAAAAGGACCGCAAGGCTGGGGACTGTAGCATTCCAGCAGGTACGTCCTATTGCCTATTGACGAGTCAATTTGGCCCCTTTGTCTCGTTGTCTCGTTGTTGGTCTGTGTTTGTCATCAGCTTCCACGAAATGTTCCAGATGTGGAAATTAGGCGCTGTTACACGAAGCCTCGGAATGTCCCAGCGTCCGTTCACAGACCGGGCATCGCATTTCACAATGCTGTAAAGTGTACAGGGATGCAAAACAATAGGAGACAGTGGCGTACGGAGCAAAGACTACAATAATCTCACATGATCATTTTTCGCGCCAGTGACATGCTGCAATGCTAAAACTTCACCAAAAGCCCACCTTTGTAATGGTCAAATTTTTGGGGTTCATCGTGAGTCACTGACTCCAAGGCACAACGGCCTATGCCCCCCGCGCTCCCAGTCCCTGACAAGAAGAGTCAGAAGATGATCCCCATGGTAGATGCGCGACTTACTTCTTTTGGCAGCTGGGTCCACAGTACAACGCCTTCCAACAGCCCTTACAAACCCACATTGAATGGTGCGGTCTTGTCTCGAAACACAAACATTCGCGCCAAGCGCACTTCTTCCTATGATTGATGGCGGGATTGCACTCCCTAATATCCCTGAGAGGCGGGATGCTCCCCCTGACTGCGATTTGCTGACCGAGCTCTTTCCAACATCCCAGGGCTTTGTCTCGTAGCATCGGATCGCTGAGCCGAAGTTGTGACCTTAATAAACGAGAGATTCCATGCCAATAGGCTCGGAGGAGGTTGATGACAGCGAGAAATTCTGGGCGGAGAGCCCCGGGTGTCGCCCGGGTACTGGCGTAAAAGCCCCCATAAATATACAGAACTCCGATGATAGCATCTATAATTTCGCTAAGGTGTATTAGAACGAGGAAGCAAGATAGAAGACGAACCAAAAAGCTCCCAATCTGTATCCAGAACATTGCAAGCGAGTATGTATATCTTTCCGACGATCGGAATTATGAGTCCGGCGCAGTCCATTGCACACAGGGACAGCAGGTCTGAAACGGGGATATACCCTTCCCCTTCTTTTGGGGAAATACTTGAGGACAAAGACAGTATTGGCAACGCTTCGTAGAAGTACGACACGATGTAACTCACCAAATAGCTCGAAACCCTTCTGTCATAATCCCCAAGAATTCTGCGGGACCCGATCCCGAACAACATTGTCTTTGTAAAGCAATGGCAACGGTCTTGAAATATTTGGTATTTCCTTCTCGTTGCTGAACAAACAACTCGCTATCACGGAGCAAGAGATTCAAAATGGCCAACGTAACACGTAGGTCGTTGTCTCGAATACGTCTATCCGTGAGGTTGTGACAGATTCTATCGTAGATTCGACCAGCAGTCGCTTTGTCTTCAATCACTTCGCAAATGGCGGGTTTGCATTCAGCCGAGGATTTGGTTATCGTGATTGAGTTCATCAGAGCCATCGCGACGGAAGCCAACTTGATATTCTTGTGGTACTGCCAACTGTATAGGAGAAGTTTGAATACGTCAAGAGGGAGGGGTGTACTGATCCGAAGAGATCTACACAACAGGAATGAGGTGACAATAAAGCGAGAGCGACGTGACTACGTCAAGTATCGTCATCGGACGCACCTATCATATATCGTTTCTAGGGTATCTACTTCTCTGAACAATGAAATGAGTACACCACCAAGGCCATCGTTTTTTGCATCTGCAGCGCAGATTTCTTCTGGGTTTTCGGTTTGTGGTCCGAGTACACTGTGTCGGTGAACCCATAACAATCGCCACAGGGAAGGCAAGTCTCGAATTATCTGCTTCGCATGCCCCTTATATATGCCGTCGGGATATTTTCTCCTCGGATACCGTACCATGTAGGTACAGCACACTATAAGAATTTGAACCACAGAGAGGACGTATTGCTGACCGCGCATGTAAGGGCAAAACGGGATTGTCATGAGATTCAGGTACTTACCTGTAACCTTGGATGGTCAAGCTCCGAAGAGGGATCTCGGATATACACCCGATCGTCGAGGAGAATTTTCAACAACGTTTGGGACAACCCCGTCGTACATGCGCTATGAAGGGTCGAGCCTGCTGTTCCATCACCATCCACCAAGACGAGGCGAAGGCTCTCGACGAAGAGATAACGGGCGTAACCTGGATCCTCTAGATGCATTTCAAGGAGCACTTGAGCTGCCTTGTCTGGCTGTTGCCGTATCTGAGTATCAAAGAGTTCACTGAGTCTATCATGCTCGTCGGCCGGGGGTCTCTCGGGACGTTGTCGCCATGAGAGAGTCAAGTGGGTGACAGATCTCGAGGAGAGGAGTGTAGAGATCACATGAGAGTCGTTTGTGGGACTCATGGAAAGGTTCGATGGTAGGATATCAATGATCATGCGCAGCGACGACGCCACATTCTATTGTAGACGAAAAGCCTCATGGGATACCCAATGACGCGTCAAAAGAGCCTCTCGACAAGTCAGGGATGTCAGTTTCATATATCAGTCGACTCGAGTGACCATATGCGAGTAATGGAATGTCGATTTACGCGTCAGGGTTACACTCGGGTGACTCGACAAGTCGGCAATACCAGGATTAAACATCAGTTGACTCGAACAACCACAAGTCAACAAACGATCTCGAGGTTGTGTTCAATGGCACCACGTGCCGATTACGTAGTCTCTCCCACGACTCCTCAATTGCTTCCAGACTCTCGGCGGCGCCAAGCTCCCTCGTCGAACTTCAACTAACTGCGACTCCTTTTATCTGCATTTACCACAAGTCGGTACACCATGTCGCGCATTCCAAATCCACCCAAACTTGCACAGGAGATAAATATCATGATCATTGACCATCTGAATGCCGATAAAGCGTCACTAAAGGCTTGCAGTCAAGTTGCCCCCTTCCACCAAATCAGTCGACACCATCTATTTCAAACAATTATGATCCCTTTCTCAGACTCTAAATCGGATACCATCCTCGGCTTTATCAACCTCCTGTATTCGCCAACACAAATTGGCGTCCACATCCGTTGTCTGGATCTCCACATACCCTATGATATTTTCTGTCAACCCTTTAACACCCGTTTGGGGCGCCCAACTCGAGACATTGAAGTCATTACGGCGATCCTTTCCATGCTCCCTAATCTCACGACGTTCACTCTCAGTGGAGTACGCCCTGCACAACCCAACGCCCCCAAATCCAACGTTTCCATCACCAACTCGACTCGACGCCTCTCAGTACTCCTGGATAATATCGGTGCAGGACATGACATACAGTTGGACTCGTTGACGGAGTTCGACTTCTCATTTTCGAATTCAGGACAACTCCCGATTGCAAGCCACACCATTCGTCTCGCACCAAACTTGAGGTGCCTCACACTCCGTCTGATCCCAAATGAAGTCTTCTATGAACCTCCAGGTGTGTAAATACCACTGTTCTGTTGTGCTCGAACTCATTCCGCCATTCGTTGCTAGAATCAGGCGACTGGAATAGCCTTGCGCTCGCATCCGCCACTTCCCTCAGCATCCTCATTCTCGACTTTACGCTAGAGTTCCCCTTCATCGCTCGCAGCTGCAGTCTGTGGAACTCAATCATTAACCTCTTGCAATTAGCTCCCACGTCACTCACCAAAATCACGCTTGGAGACTTTTCCTGCGACAGATGGGGAGTACCAGACTTTGAATCCTACGATTGGGAACCATTGCGGCAGGCGCTGTCCAGGTTCTCAGCGCTAGAGTCAGTGACGCTCCACGTCGGCCTTCGTGGAGAATGGTATGATGATGGAGGGCTTCGGAGTGTATTCGATAGGTTGCAGGGGGTCGTCCAAGTGCGACTACTAGATTTACATCACTCGGGAAAGCTCCAGGTTAAAGAGAAAGGTGTTGATTCATAGCCCTTTTGTAGAAGAATTTCCTTTATCATTTTTGAGTCATTCTTGACAATTCGTAGCCCATGCTGTCTTTGTTATCTAGCTGTGTACCCTTCCTCCTCCATTTCCGATGTTCACAATGTCACAAGGATAATTAGATCTCGATGTATCATAGGAGCAATGGGTCTGAAACGATGAACTCATGCAGATGTATCAGTTGTTGTTTTTGTTTTGTATACAATCACAATTCTCGTCAAGCGCGAACTTGGTCTGCGTCGCTGAGGTAGAAAGATATCTTGGGCTATTGCTACTTAGGCGGTCTCTCGCCCATCTCCATGTGGAGAACAAAAAAAAGAAAGGTGTTGTACCGAGAGGGAGCTTTATGACTACATAGTTGCTGTAACCTCGGAGCGGGGCATATCGTCTTGTTGGGGATGTATTCTTGTCAACTCGAATATGTAAATTAAGCGCTACTATCGATCACCTCGAGACACGCAAGGCTGTAGATCAAACAGGGAACGACAGCGAAAGCGGCATTCGTGTTATTCGGAATAAGGGCTCCTGTCGCATCGCACTGTCGTTTCGTGCAAGTGACTTGAAGATATTGCGAGACTCCGCAGGGATTCCCCTTTGTGGCGACCCACATTTCGGACTTCATCTTGATTTCCTGGCACCGATGCAAAGCTGTCTATGGCCCCCGCTCTCCCAATCCCTAACGAGGTGAATCAGGCGATGTTCCCATTATAGATGCGCGACTTACTTCTCTTGGCAGTTGGGTCCACAGTACAACGCCTTCCAACAGCCCTTACAAACCCGCATCGAGTGGTGCGGTACGGTCTCGCAACACAAACATTCAGACCAAGAACATTTCTTTCCTCGACCGTTGGGAGGATTACACTCCCTAATATCCTTCCGAGGCGGGATCGTACTTCCCCCCACTGCGATCGCCCTACCGAGGCTTCTCCAGTAACGAATACTTGGATGGTCACGCGGAAGGCAAGCTGCACAATCCCGAGAGACTTGATGCCAATAGGCTCGGAGGAGATTCACAACATCCAGAAAGTCTGGTTGAATTTCCCCGGATGGTGTTCGAACGTCGACATGGGAGCCGGTATAGATATTTAGAACGCCCGTCATACCATCTGTTATTGACATCAGATACATCAACAGGAAGCAAATTAATAAGATATCGACCAAACAATGACCGTCCTGCACCAGGGTTTTTGGCGGCAGGTACAAATATCTTTGCAATGATAGGGATAATGAGTCCGGCGAAGTCCATTGAAGTCAACGACCGAGTATCCATATCGGAAAGATTCATTCCACCTTCCTTCTTTGCTGAGATGCTGCACGAGGCAAAAGAGAACACTCAAATTATTGTAAAGGCGAGGCAATGAATGAACTCACCCAATGGCCTGAAACCCACCAACCATCAAATCAAGAAATACTTCTGAGTCCTCCCCGGAACAACACTGTCTTTGCAAAGCGATGGCGATACTCTTGAAATAGTCTCCTTTGTGGTTACGATACTGGCGAAAGAGGCTGCTTTCGGAACGCAGAAGATTGACCAATATAAACATGCTTGCTGAATCTACGTCGAGAACGTGCCTATTCCGGAGGTGACGGCAGATTTGATTATGAATTCGACGAGCAGTAGCTCCGTCTGTGATAACTTTGGAAATATCGGGTTTGAAGTCAGATGGATTCATGGACATCATGATGTCAGTGATCTGGTTCATAGTGAGGATGCCGACAAAGTCATTCTTGTGGTATTGCCAAAAGAACAGCAGAAGTTCAACGGCGCCAGCTGAGGCAGGGGCACGCTTGGACGTACTACGCGAAAGGAAATTGGTAGATAATCTCAGTATGACCCAAGTCTGCGATGAAATCAATGGAACGTACTCATATAAAGAGTTTTCAATAGCGTAGACTTCCTTGAACAACGCGGCAACTGCCCCACCGAACCTATCACATCTTTCATCGGAAACTCCAGTCCGTGGTTCGAATAGATGGTAACGATGAGTCCATAGTAGTTGCCATAGGGACGGAAAATCCCTGAGAAGCTGTGTCGTATAGTCTCCGTAGATACTTTCGGCGTCATCGTCCTGAGGAAACCACGCCAAGTGGCAGCAACACCTCGAAAGAATTTCAGTAATAGTCAGGGTGTATTGCTGAAAATGCACGTCAAGAGTCTATATACCCTATACGGAATAAGGTCACTTACTAGCAAGTCCGGATGATAGAATTCCGACGAGTCATCCCATATGTACACGCGAGAATCAAGAAGGATGTTCAGCAGGGTTGTGGGTAATCCGGTTGCACACATAGTATGAAACATGGACATTGTCGCCAGACTCGCCGAATCTTCATTTTCCGTTTCTAATATCACGGAGAGGAGGATATCAATGAAGATATAACGAGCATGCCCTCTGTTGTCTTGATGCAAGTCACGGAGGGTCTCAGGGATCTTGTTCGGTTTTTGCCGTATTTGAGTATCAAAGCGCTTGGCCAACCGAGTATTTTCTGACGAGGTATGCCACTGGAACGCTGTCGCCATGAAGTCAAGTGAAATTGTCGAAGACGCAAAGGTGGAGCATGAGAAGGACAGTCTTGCCACCTGCAAAGTAGAGTCGAAGGGCCACTGGGTAAACGGTGGTGTGCCGCCTTTGTGCCGATAAGCGCCTATGCGCTCACAAACGTACCATGGCAAACAGGGGACCCGAACAAAGGATATGGTGAACCAAACTATCGAACGTTGAAGCTTCACGGCAAGGAGATTACAGAACTATGATAATATGCAGAGATTCCAGTCCCCGAAATTGTGGACTTGTGTCTCATTTCATCTACCATTTCGATCTCGGCTTCTGACCAATTCTCTCGAAAGCCCCCATTTTGGTGCGCGTAACACGAATTTTGGATCCAACAAGTCTGTTTATCACAAACGTCAATGCTACAGATCAGATTACAAGGAACCCCGGCGATGTTCGCGAGTGCACCTCTCTTTATGCCCTTCATCCCAATCCCTAACGCACAAAGTCAGAACGGTATCACCCAACCCCAAAACGGCTCACCTCTTCTGACAATTTTGCCCACAGTACAGGACTATCCAGCACCCCTTGCAAACATGGAGTGGATGGCACGGAGCAGTCTCACAACACAAACACTCCCGCCACGCGCATTTCTTCATAACGACAGGAGCACACTCGGAAACTTTCTTGAAAGGTGGCATGTCACCCCGGATCGCAATCCTGCGACCAAGTTCTTTCCAACGAATAATAGCTTCGTATCGAGGATCATTCTGCCGAAGGCGTAAGTCTTGGAGTTTCTCAAATGTTTGATGCCAATACGCCCGAAGCAGGTTCAGGACAGATAGAAGTTTTCGAGGAATGGCATAAGATGACGATTTACACAACTTCTCATAGGTACGTGCATAGAAGCCCAAGAAGTCGTTGGTAAAATCTACGATATCTCAGTAGCGTCGAAAAGAAATCCAAGTGAATACTGACTAAACAGGGACCACTTTTGCGCGTGAACTGCAGACAGGATAGCCCTCACGGCGAGGGGGATCACTACTTGTGCGAGGTCCATACCCAATACTAAGGCTTGATACGAGCGGGCAGCGGCAGTGAGTTTCTCTCCCTTCCGGATCAAGAGGGCACTACGGGGGATGCTTGATCGATAAGGGGGGGAAAGAATAGTGACTGAGAACTCACAATATTGCCTGGAATCCATCCGCCATGATTTGCATGTCGTATTTGACGTGTTCATCTCCACAGCAAAGCTGACGCTGCATCGCGATTACAATACTCTCGCATAACTCGGACGATTGAGCAAATACTTCACTGCATACAACCAACGTGCGAAGTACAATTATCGTGCGGGATGTCATTTCATCCCGGATGTGCTTGCGGATGAGGATGTCACGAATATTGCTGGCTATACGATCAGCAACAGTTTTGTCTGTGATGACCCGTGAGATGAGACGCTTGCTCTCATCCGGAGAGTTATCTCGGAAGTAATTTGATAGTAGTTCGACTGTGACTTTGTTGAAGTCCATCCTCTTTGGATACTGCCAACTGTAGAGCGCAAGTTTCGCAATATCACGAATTGGTTGCATAGCGGGTCGCCTAAAAATATTACATGGGATGGTATAAGTAAGATGCATGTGGTAACCGAAAGACGTACCCAGTCACTCGAGCCTCAAGATCAGCAACTTCGTAGAGGAGCAGATCAACCACGCGGCGCAGATTCGAATGAGTATTATCTGTAAGATCCAACCCTGCACACTCTGTTTGATAGACTCGGTGGCGGTTGAGCCATAACGTGCGCCATAGAGAAGGGGAATCTTGAACAATTTGTGAGGATGGCTCCTTGTATGATCGGTCGAAATCCGAGCCCTGGTACGTTACCATATAACGACAACATGATACGAGGATGTCGAGTATGTAGACGATGTATTGCTGGAAAGCATCATGAGCCATGGTCGTCTGACGCTTATCCAGCAGATCCTTACCTTCCGTTCTTCAAGGTACACCAGTGATGTGTCGTAGAGAGTGGGATCACGAAGAATGGTTAAGGTTGCCGAGGGGACTCCAGTTGTACACGCAATATGAAACATTGGAGCCGCGATTTTGAGATCGCCCATGGGAACGAATTCGGAGAACACGATGGCAAAGACATAGTGAGCGGGGGATTTATCCCGCTCTTGGTGCAACGACAGGAGAGTCTCGGCAGATTTCTCTGGATGTTGTCGGATTTGAGTATCAAAGACCACTCTGAGACGATTGAGCTCTTCCTGGATAAACTCCATCTTCGGCTCTGCCGTTTCCCGGTCTCCATCAAGGGTAAGATGAGTATGTCTCTCCATGCACACAGGAGAATGACGGATGGATGGGGTTGTGGGTGTTGTCAGCGTGTTGTCTCTTGAATTCCCAGGATGTAGCGCCGGAGATGAGGGACAGGGTGGTGTTCTATCGTAGCGTATCAAATGTGTGACTGCAATTTTACTGGGATAGACAGATACGGTACCACGTGAGGCTTCGATTCAAGACAAAGAACTCGAGTATCATTGGCAGTCGCCCCAATCTTGAGAACCCACGCAATACAAAAACCGAGCTGCCTTGAGATGGTTCACGTTTTCAATTGCTCACATGGAGCCTAGGACCAGTCACAGCAACACATGTCACCAGTCGACTCTACCGCCATATGCTCTCTACACCAGAAGCGAAGACGAGGACGCGACAGAGTTCCGACACTTGGCAACGCGTTGAGAGTCAGAAGAGGTTGGTTGCTGCCCCAATTCAAGTTGCTGCTGGATTCCGACCCGCCACCCTGGGTCGGTTATCATGCCTTTCCACTTTTCTCTCCCACGTGGCAATTCGGCGCACATTTTCCCACACTTCTTATTGTTTCCCACAGTTGTCATTCCCTTCGTCTCCCACATCAGTGACACCAATTTTTCCAAGGAAAAAATGCAGGAAAAATGCTGAATACTGAAACAAAATCATTTCAATTTTTTTGATAGTAATTGTATGAATAACACTTCAAAGAAATGAAAAGGAATATATCAAAAAAAAATTAGATTAAATTTTCATATTTCCCAAAATGTTTACATCATTTTTTCCTGAGGGAAATTGTGGTAAAATTTAGCATTTTCTGTTTAAAAATGTGTTGCAATTATTTTGAAGATCTAATTAAGATCTCTCTTATTTTGCAAGTAAGGAAAAGCAGAAGAAATTGTGAATATTTCTGATTGATTAAGGAACATGTTAGAGACATTCAAAACTATATATATAAAGTGCCTGTATGAGGTTAGGGTTAGGACAGTAAAAATAGTCAGGACAACATGACTACATAAGTTTGTTTTTATAATATAGAATACAGTAGCATAATCAAAGTAAATATTATTAGTAGGAGAGAACATAATAGTAGTTATAATAATAAAGATCATCATTCTTTCAATGTATATTAAAAATAAAAGTAAGTATCTGATGCTTTGTTGATTAATAGTTTCAAATAACAACTTATAGATTATATAAAACATTTTCTAGAGTCACAGTGATTATTTAGTAGTAAAGTAGAAAGCTCACTAGTTAAATATTGGTAGCACTATTTTACATATATAAAAAATATTCTAGTGATCCTTCTAGTACTTGTTTATTATAGCCTCTGTTAATGTTTCCTTGAATTCTTAACTGACTGACTTTCAAGTTCAATTGCCTTACCTTTATTTCTGTTATTCATTATACAATATCTTAGTTGTATCTCTTTTCATCTATTTAGCTCTCTAACAGCTAGTGATTCTGATTATATATATTTCTTATGATAACTCTATCTTATTATCAATATAGACTTCTCTCCAGAAAAGCTAGTAAAAAGTAATTAACTGAGAGAAAATAAAGATAGTAGTGATAAAGAAGAATGAAGTAGAGGTAGAGGCAAAGGTAATAAATGCTCCACACTTAATAAGATACTGGAGTGAAAGGAAATTGAAATAATTAACTTTATACAATATATATATATCAAGATAGACAACTAATAGAATTATTTAAAAAGTTATATTCAAAAAGCTGTAGTGAAATTGGAGAAAGAGATATATAAATAGAGTAGAAACTTTAATACATTAGAGATTTATATNTAATCGATCAACATTATCTAATTCTTAGTTCGACTAAATTAAATTTGAAAT
>JANAWD010000235.1:30028-53001 GCA_027627245.1 Meripilus lineatus | reverse complement strand
GATCGTCTGCTTCCGAATCCTTCGGGAAACACTGAATCTCCGCTTTGTCGTGCGTCCCAGGCTTCAAACACCTCGAATCCTCCAAGCTCTTGATAACCATCAAACACCAATCTTGACAATTGAGCGATCCAATGAAGTCTTTGCCATTGGTTTCGTTGATTAATTCAGTAGCGGCTTCACAATAATCTTGCATTGCACCCATGAAGCTATCCTGGATGTCTCCGAGGTAGAATCGAGATTCGAACGCTCTGCTGCCTCGTTCCCCCCTGAGCTGCACACCCCGGATAACACTGGTCTTAAATTGACCGGTACCCCAACCATTTCCTTCCGCCTGCCACGGCGATGAGCGGAGAGAGGAAAATGCCAAGCGAGCGGAAGATGGCAGAGAGCAGGCGATAAAGAAAATACAATCGATTGTCAGATATATCGTTGCAAGTCAACGAGAAACAATCAAAGTAAGGGCACGATCAAAGATAATCTCTGCCTTGCGTTGCCGCAGAGGTGAGGTTGAGCTCGGATCGGCGCTCTTGCTTACCTGATAGATCGTTCCCATAGCCTCATCATCGGTATCAAAAGTTATGAAGAGTGCCCAATGCTTTGGACCAGAAGAGTAGCGTGGTCGATACCAAACGAGCCAGAAGAAGTTCATATCTGTGAATGCATCGACCGTCGTTGTGCCCAATGATTCCGAGGAGCGAAGGGAGGAAAGGGCGATTGATGGAGGGAGACGTCGAGAGTGAGTATATTATAGATCACTGAAGAACATGGCCGAGGTAGGTGTACATACCAATGATAAAAGGCGGGGCACCTAGCAGAGGTCGAGCTTAAAGGAATGTTCCCGCAATCTCGGTAAATGGACTCTAAGCTTGGTTAGTTCGCCGGTCGACACGGGGAGTAGATGCGTCGAGGTCGAGCCTTGTAAAGTGTTAGCTTGAGGAATGGTGAGACAACCCAGCCCCGAGTCCAACCTAGATATATACTTGAGGAGGGCCTTGGATCAAATGCATTGAGTTCTTCTTCGTGGTTTCGGGCTCATACCAGTTAGGGCAACATAGGAGGTAATGGTACGGTACACAAAAATTTTCTGAATGAAAATTACATGACCGACAAGCCACACTGTAAATTCGTGGCATAAATGCCCAAATTCAAAATCCATTTGATGTCATTGGGTTCCGTGACGCCATCTTCCCGATCCTTCGGCGTGTTTTTGATACGCTTTACTGACCGGACAGCCTCTACCATGCCCGTTTTGCTGTTGCATTAGTATGTGGAGCACGGAAAGTAGGCTTTGATCAACGTGTTGCTATCCTCCATGGAGTGTGCTACATGTGCTCAGACCGTCAAGAACAAACGATGTCGTGAGGCAGTTACAACCACCGGAAAAAGATGCCTGAAGTTCTTCATTCAAAGGAGGCTTCTTGGCACCCCGAGATTGAGCGCTACGAAGGATCGGGGAACGCGCAAGAAGATAATTATGATTCAATAATAATCATAGTGACTTGCATCTTCAGCAAGTGCTCCACACGGATGTGGATCCCTCAATCCCGCTGATCAATGTATTGCGATACGACTACCGTAAATCCTGTCACACGCCGGTTCCACCACCACCTTGACTACGATGGTTCGGATTCTTGGCTACTATCTTCGTCTCCGAAAAGCAGTCTACGAATCGGTTTAGTTCATGATGTGGATCCCAGACCCTGATGCACGTTTGTTGCTACTCAGACCGCTGTTAACGTTAACGTTCCATCTACAACGGGCGATTTGAGGAGATGTTCTGCATTGATACCGAACCAGGGTCAGTGAGCTGAAACCTGACTTGCGATCTAGGGACAATGCCCGGTCAAAGGAAGCTTGGAGTGAGTTTGTGAGACATCTTTCCAACTTCAAACAGCGACCGATTGTTCGATGACAGGGATATCTCGAAATTCGAAAGGCGATTTGCGAGATCAGATGTACGGTACGCATTACCGTCTCTCCAGACTTGAAGCTTGCTCAAGGTCCTGATAAACATTCATTCCGAATTACCCATTTTCTCGGTGGTTTTGGTTTCCTTCTCATTATTGTCGATCTCCCCAATCGAGGTCGGAGCGAGTTCGAGAGGAGGCTCGGGGATGCAACCCAAGACCAAGGAGCAAGCATCGAAAGAGAGGATAACAAATGGAGGTAACAAATCCTCGGGCGGCCGGGATTTCTAAACAGAACACGTTGTACTATCCGCCACCATCTCGTGAACACACGAAGCTTGGAAGGAGGGCGATCTCAGGATCCTGACAATCATTAGTACGTTGCCAAAGCACAATATCGATGAAGTATTTGGTTTTGCGATTCAGTTGTATACAGATTCCAAGTCATGTTCCGTTCCATCTGACTTGGACTCATCGTACGATTCCAGCGAGGAACACAAGGAGATTGTGGGTAGTATCGTAAACCACAGCAGCTTACCAGAAGAGTATTTCTCGCCTCGAAACGTGTTCGGGCATAGGAGACTACTTCTCAGGAGTTTTTGCACCAAAATCCTGGGTGACAGCTGAAGCTAAGTCTCAAAGAGCATTTATTGAGGTATTGATGGTACACTTTCTGGGCAAAATCAGAGCGACGGCCTCGAGGACGCGTCAGGCGCATCCCGAAACTCCCAGCACACGAAATATCTTGGGACTTCCTAAAAGTAGAAAACGCCGACATAGTCGAAGAATCGGAATTGGTTGAGATTCGATGAGTGGGGCTCGGGTGGAGCGGAATTGGGTTTTGGCCAAGATCTTGGATGCTCCACAGGCGCTAACAGAATCGGTGCGCTTCTCAAGTTGGGAATCAAAGTGGTCGTTCAACGTTCAACCTGCGAAGCTGACTCCACGTAAACTCAATGGGACCGTCACCGTTACCCTAAACCTCATCGAAAGATATCCACGGGGAACTGGGTGTCCCCGCACTCAGTTGGGCTCCTTGGTTCACATCTCCGCTTCGGGGATAAACCGAATCACAGAGCACGGAGCTCGCGGCCATGCAGTTGATCAAGAATGAGGATGGCGCATCGTCGGTGCCAATGTCGTTGGTTCTGGTGAATGAGTCAAAGATAGAGGCGGTCAAAAATATCCTCACATTCGGGAAGGAGTAATACCGAACAAAGAACGCGTTTCAGTATAATCAGTATTTGCAGATCGATAGACACGATGCCTCTCAGAAGAGAGAACGCAATAATGACGCGGGGAAAGAACCAGAGGTGCAGGCAAATTAGGTACTATATCAGAGGGTACATACGACCGAGCTCGGATCCCATGATACGGTAGATAAGCATCCGAGTCATCCACGGTAAGGAGGATGCCTGTGATAGGAGGTATATTGATTCTATTCCGGGAGGTTTCTGAGCACAACGGATTGTGATGGTATCCAGCGAACGAAGGGTCGAATGCACCATCTTTCCGGGTTAGGGGTATCCTTCTTTCTCCTTCAACACAGTACTGCGCCGAAGGACGTGTAAGGCGAGGAGCATGTTTTTCTTCTAATTTCGGTAAAATACTATCACAAAGGCCATGAATTCCACCTCCACCAACATTCCAAACACACGAAACAACTTGCACAGGGCAGGTCCGCAGATAGCAAGCACCGGTAATCATACATTACTGATCATTCGTCGTCCAAGATCGATTAACTCAATCCGAAAATGAGTTGCACCGAAGTTCATTGACAATTTGACACAGACAAAGTGCGAGAAAGGGTTGCTCTGAAAAGAGACGGAGTGCAGACGTACCTTGAGGACGCCTTGCGGTTCAAAAATTATGGCATTAATCGCAGCATCCGCTCCGCTTCATCTCCGGATAGGTTTCTGTCGTTGATCCGGAAACGGATATGATTCCCTACCCTAATTCTTCAGGGCACAAAACAAGACACCAAGACACAGGCATTGCACCACCAGTACAGGCACAGACAACAATCGTCGTCGGAAGACTGGAAACTCCGAGGACTGAGTCAGCTCCAAGGGCATGAGTTTCTTTGAGTCCGAGGAGGGCTTCGGGCAGTGCGGGGTAGAAGGGTTTACGGATACGTAAGTGCCCCTTGTGGTCAAAGAGCGAGTGAACGGCCTGGTTGCAGATAATGGCTATATCCAGTTGAATGGTGCGGATCCGGGTTAATCCATCCCGGTGAGGGAGAGCATGAACGGATGAACGGGAGTACAATATAGAAATGAGTATGATAATACAACCACCTTTGGTACCAGTTGTGATTTGTATCGATACAGTCCGTAACAAACAACAATGAACGTCGCACCCCAAGCGATCGTTCATCCTCCCATCTCATTGCGAGAACTCCGAGTCAATACTCGGCCGTGGTGCATGGGTGCAAGGCACACGAGCGACTCCCAATTCAAACTGAAGCGGTGGTGGGTCTTGAGTTACCCGTTGAATTGCGGTGTCTGTGCTATCCGGTGAGAGCGGTATTCGGTGGGGAGAAGGCATGCAAATGGTGAGAATAACATCCAGTTGACCCTCTTGTGTTTGCTGCGCCTTCTCTGAAGAGCACTCGACACCCGAACTACAATGGTTCAAGGAACGTAAGTTTCTTCATGTTTCGTAGAACGAACCAGGGGCGAACTTGATTGGCGTACCTCGGAAGATATTGCACGGCTACAGGCTGTAATTTTAGAAAACATATAAGCGATCAAGTACACTGACCACAACTCGGGAAAAAGGAACAGGTTTGTCAAACCATGGAAATTGTGCTTACCTGAATATGCCTCCAAGACACATCTTTGCTCCCCGTCACAGCATACATGTCCACCAACACTGGTTTTTCGCGTTTCGCGGCATCTTCTTCGTCCCAGAGACGAAGCTGGGTCTGAATGACCCAAGTCCTGGTCGCAGCCGTCCTCCTCGCCAGTGCAAGAGAGATCAAACCAGAGAGCAAGAACACAGCTCCAACGACGGAAATTGCGACAGGACTATACATGATAGCCATCCTGGTAAACGTCGACTGTCCTGCAACGAGGAAAGACGACTACAAGTTTAGGAGGGAAATTGAACAAAACCATAGAGAGGCATCGAGAGAGGGGGGGACGCCGTGAGATACGTAAAGGCTGTGGTGGGGGTCAGATGTCCAAGATGCTGACTGACGATGCCGAGAGAGTGGGGTGCCGTCGAGCAGACACTGGGTCCTCATCAGGCTTCGCAGGTCGGAGTGAGCAGGAGCCCAGGAATTCGAGAATCGGGTCGGGTGTCACGCTGGAGTTGAAAAAGCCATGTGCCCGGCATCTTTGCGCGTTCACAGGGATACTCTCGGAATTCGCAGACAAAAATCCGCGAGAAAGCCGTGAGCTGGGGATGTGGTTTGAACGTTGTATACGGAGGATGTGTCGGGGTGTTGGGACGATCGTGCGTCGGGAGTTCGGGGCTCCAGGAACATCAGGGTGACATGCAGGGGTGGGCCAGGGACAAAAAGCGGGCGCTACTCTTCCTTCAACGCTATCCCACGATTGTCACAATTCAGTATCTTATCGCTCTTTGATAGGGGGCAGTGTAGAACAGGCGAGCATCACCCTGGATCACCCTGAGCTGCAGTAGCCTACTAGACAGAGAATATGACACAGCAGGCGGCCCAGGTGACGCATAGAATGAAACTCAAAGAGACAGCGATTCGATTTAGTACAGATACGGAGAGTAATCTAGCAGATTCTGGAAGTCAGTGAGGTATTGATACTAGGAAGCAGTGAGTACAGGTTACAGAAGAAGAGAGATTGAAGGGCTACATATAATATTATAGGGTCGCAGAAATGAAATATCCTGAGACAATACACACGCCGCACAGCGGAATCGCAACACATCGAAAGCCTCTATCAAACCCAAAGTGACTTCTTGTCCGTTACTCAAGGGGCAAGAGTCCACCTATTGGAATGTGGCCATGGTACGTACACCACTCCGAGAACGTAATCAAAGGTTGGGTCTATCTCAGCATCATAAGACGAGAGAGATTTTTCCGAGCCTTGTGGTGGGGTGGGCATAGAGATCGTCAGAGCGACCTTGAGGGCCACTTGATCGTCATCATTTGGTGTCACTTTATCTTGGTATGACGAATGAAGGGATCTTTGAATTCGGAATCCACGGGCTTGAGAAGACTTGGGACGAAGAAAGAAGACAGTTCACCAACCTTGGTGTCACGGTCGCGGATATGGGCTATATCAAAACACGGTGAGTCGCGGCATTCCGAGTCCGATAGTGGATGGCTTGGAACTGAGAATCGGGGGCTTACCTGAAGAGACTTCCATGAGACATCGTTGGCTTGCGGCACAACAACTACATCGGATAGAACAGGTGTTTCCTGCTCTGATATATCGTCTTGAGAGGAATTGAGCGTATCAAAGAATGCTGTTCTTGAGGCGACTGTTCGCCTTGCGACGGCGAAAGCGATACAAGCGCAACACAGAGCACCTGCGCCGACGACGACGAGCGGGTTGAACTCCAGTCCCATGGCAGTCGCGAAAGTCAAAGGGTCATTGTCTACATAGACGGTGGAGCGCAGTACTTAGAGACACTGAGAACAAGGCTGTGATCGAGAGTCAGCAGTGGCTCCAAGGATAGAATGAGGGGTGGGAGCAAAATGACGACGGTGGCAAAAGCGCCCGTCGTGGTTGTTACCAAACATCTTCGCAAAGGACGATGGCGATGAGGACGCTCAGATGCTTTCCGAGTACTGCCACCACCATTGTCCGGTACAAGGTTTTCTGGGATACTCGTCCGCAGGAATGGCGGTATCAGTCCCTCTCAATCCCTTGGCGTTGGCGTAAGAGTTGCTGATGCTCTCGGGCGCGTATGGGGTCTTTGTGGCTGTGCAAGGACGGCGTCTAGGCTCTCTCCTATGGATGGTGTTATGCTGGAAATTCTGGTGCTAAAACTGGTGCAAGTTTGGTGCGAGTCTTGGTGCAACTGGTGCTATTTGTCTGTCAATTTGGGAATCTTCTATGGCTTGGCAGAAATTTGCAGTGACGCGATGTCCTGAAGTGCAAATCACAGAAAGAGGGTCAAGCCACCGTTAATTTCGAAAGCCTCCCGCTGCGGCCGTGCTCAAAAGAAAGACGAACGTGCGTGTCCGCTGGCCCCTCTTAATATCTCTCTCCTTTACGCGCCCATCTTCCTCACCACTTACAACAATCACTCCCATCCCCACAAATTCATGGGCGAAGGCACACCTATCTGGTTATTGCTCAAGACAGTATTCGAGGTATGCTATAATGCTCCTATGTCGTTGTTATAGTCTAATCGACCGTCTGGTCACAGTCCATCCTTGAGGTATTCATACTATGTGTAGCGGGTTATATCTTGGCTCGTCGGGGCGTCCTTGACCGCCCAACGCAGAAAGTAAGTATCTTCTGTCACCCCGTATGGTTGGAGTCTTGCTATTTTCGGCCGTGACGGTGCTAGAGGTGGGGGGTTTGACCATACTTGGGCGGTTCGGTTCGACATTCTTTGACGTCTATGGTGCATTCTTGCACATGACGTATACTTGTTCCTGTGCCCAATTTCCCACACGCGCTCATCAAAAAGTTTCACAATGTTCGTCGCAGAAGGGAGTAGGGTCCGTTTTGTGGACGATGTGTGGGGGTTTAGCCTTGCATCCAGCAGGAGGGGTTGGTGCAGCGTGCGACGTGGATGGGCTGGGGGTTCGACGGGACCCACCTCGTGGAACCAACCGCAGCAACCTGCCAATCATTACTTGGCCTTGATTCCGAATCCGTTCCTTATCAACCCTGTTTTCATTATCCCGCATATCTCTGATTCATCTCGTGATACTGACTCGCTCTGCAATTAGCAATTGAACAGATTGAATGTTTCGTTGTTCACACCTGCTCTGCTGTTTTCCAAAGTAGCATTTTTCTTATCTCCAGGTGAGTATATGCATTCATATACATGGGCGAAGACCCTGACGGTCTTCATCTCGTACAGCGAAACTGCGGGAGCTATGGATCATTCCCATATTCTTTGTGATCACCACAGTCGTCTCAATGGCTGTGGCATTCATTCTCGGATGGACTTTCGGGCTTAAAAAGTCACAAAGGTTTGTGCTCCGATTCGCATGATTCCCCTGTTGTTCATTCAGGGTTTTGTATAGGAGCTTCGCAATCGCCGCCGCGATGTTCATGAACTCAAACTCATTGCCTATCGCTTTGATGCAAAGTCTTGTGGTTACTGTTCCCGGCCTCAAGTGGGAAGAAGATGACGACAAGAATTCGATGGTTGGCCGTGCTCTCACGTATCTCGTTCTCTACTCCACACTCGGCATGGTGGTACGTTCACCCTAACCCGTCTTAGTACGATTTATTGAATAGCATATAATCAGGTTCGCTGGAGCTATGGTGTTCGACTCCTTTCCCAGGCTGATCCTGAAGGCGAAGGTGGCGTTGAAAGCCCTCTTCTCGACCCTGAGGAATCAGCATTCCCTCAGTCAGCAGAAGAAATTCGTATTCTACACCGGGACCAGTCGAGTGCGGAAGTATCAGATTCTGGATGTCCTAGCATCGTCGTCGTTCAGGAAAACCCCGATAGGACAAAGTTGGGTGCTAAAGTCTTCTATTCGTTTCCGAATACGCCTGCGCGGACTATAGTCGGAGTGTCGACGGCCGCTTCTACTTCCTCAGTCACTGCTGGTCCTTCAGACGACGAAGACACGGACGATGACCTTCTGGAGTTCCCTGGTCGGCGACCCGTCACAGAACCTACATCTTCCAAGCTCCAATCTCTCCTACGCCGAACACGACGACGGATACGAAAACTTGGTCATACGTTCTATGAATTCATGACAGTACCTCTTTGGGCTGCTCTGGCTTCTCTGCTCGTCGCATGTGTCCCCATTCTGCAACATACTCTTGAAGTTCACGCGCAACCCATCAAACGAACGCTCAACTCGGCCGGAAATGTTTCTATCCCTCTCACTCTGGTGGTTCTTGGTGCATACTTCTATTCTCCCCCTGACCCAGAAGCGCGGAAACGAAGGGCGCTTCCAACGACCAACACCGAGGAGCGGGAACAACGACCCCAACAGCAGCGTGGACGAAGTATCAGCACGTCGTTGTCACAGTTGTCGCTTGTTGACAATGTTAGGGAGATGTTCAAGATGAAGAGGAGAGACAAGAGTTCGGAGATTAGTTTGAGGAAGAATGACGCGAGGCCGGGAGAGACGAAGACGGTGGTCATTGCCATTCTTTCCAGGATGGTCATTACGCCGATGCTGTTGTTGCCTCTGATGGCACTGTCGGCGCGATATGATCTTCAAGCAGTCTTCGAGGAGTACGTACCTTGATTCCTTTTGCAAAGATCTTGTTTGCTCACTGAGTCTTTGTAGTCCTGTCTTCGTCGTGTCGAATGTGTTGTTGATCGCGTCACCACCGGCTCTTACGCTAGCTCAAGTATGTTCTTCCACTATTGTGTTGCGTATACTTGCTGATGACGTTTACAGATCACACAAGCAGCGTCTGGGGATGCCTTTGAACGTCTCATCAGCCGGACAATATTCTGGTCATATTGTCTGATGACACCACCTACGACGATCATCTTCGTCGTCATTGGTTTGGTCCTCTCCAAACTGTAGTACACTGCATATAGTTGTCTATCTTACTCTCACATGTCTATAGAGTTTATCTGTGTACCTCCCGTTTTGTTTCTTTCTCGCTAACCGCATCTCATTACTGTCGACTAACGGTCACTGCTTTCACTCCGAGCCTCATTTCCCGATCTCATCATCGATTCTTAGATACCTCTATGGACATGTCACCAGAATCACACCTCACACCTCACAGGTCTGCTCAAGTCTGGCTTTTAGTATCTCTCTTCATTCCGCGTTTGTTTCTCTAGCATTTGTGGAGGTTTACCTCAATGCATCCTCTGTTTCCTCATTCCGGTGGGAGCTCGAGTATAGGGATCGGTCATTGTATTGTTACAATAGATATTCCAATTCTGTTTTCTCTTTCATTACGCAAATACATCCGGTTGTCTCTGCATATGTCTTAATCAACGTGCGTCAAGCTCGAGCACAATAATACTGATAGCATCAACCCTTGGCATCACCAACCCAACTGTTCATAATTCCATCCCCAAACGATCCCTCGTTCATTTGCCTTATTGCATATCCTCTCTCCCTTATCTAAAGCCGAAACGGCTTTGAAGTCTTCGGGGTCGAGTTTTGGGAGGGAGATGTTTTCTTTTTGGTGGGAGATGTTGGCGCTTTTGGGGACTGCGGCGACACCGCGGGTGATGTGCCAGGAGAGGATGATTTGGGCGGAGGTGACATTGTATTTGGTGGCGAGGGAGAGGAGGGTGGGGTCGTTACGGACTTTGGAGTAGCCTGTGGGGGTGTAGGCTGTGAGGAGGATGCCTTTGGAGTCGCAGTATTTTTTGAGGTCTTCTTGAGCTAGGTAAGGGTGAAGTCTACATGATTGGTTGGTTGAGTACCGATTTGTCAGTTTGGTATCATGCGGGACTTACTCGACTTGGTTGACTGCTGGGACGACTTTGGCGGTGGTGAGGAGTTGCTCGATACTGATCCCGGAGGTATATCAGGTATGTGTCATTCGTTAGATAGAAAAATGGAGGTGGGATGTCATGCCTACGTTTTGATGGAGAAGTTGCTGACTCCGATGGCTTTGGCTTTTCCACTAGCGAGCACTTGTTCCATTTCTGCCCAGGTATCGTTGAACGTTGGGGTATCGAGAACTATAATATCACCATCTGCGTTTCTCGGTTCGGTGTTATTCTCTAATGGGTAGGATGTCATCGTTTGCACTGAGAAAATGGTGCACAAATTGAATATTTACCATCATACTTGACGGTAAACGGCCAATGGATCAGATACTGGTGACCAACAAGGTCAGTGGTATCCTATTCGATTGATTTCGAGCAGATTCAGCGTACGAGATCGACGTAGTCAAGACCTAGTTCCTCAAGGCTTTTGTCAATTGCTTGAGCTACTCTTCCAGGATCTTGCCACCTTCAAGAGTCCTTCGTTAATTTTACTTTGGGGGATCACAGGGAGGATCAGCGATCCGAGATGCTTACGAGAGTTTGGTGGTCACGAAGATTTCTTCCCTCGGAACACCAGAATCTTTGATGGCGCGGCCGACTGTACCCTCCGTTCCATACAGGACAGCTGTGTCGAGGTGACGGTATCCTTGCTATTTCGACCTGAACTCTCTATCCTTTTCCAGAAACATGAGGCTGACGGACCTGCAAAGCGGGTAACATCCAGTTATACCCAGCCGCACGTTCTTCCTTTGTCATCCCAGACCAGCATCCAAGACCTGTGCGTTATTAGTATCAAGGGAAACCATGAGATCAAAGACGATGACCTACCGATCGCTGGAATTTTGACACCATTGTTCAGCGTGTATGTGGGGATTTCGAGCATGGCTTCAGGCAGGTTACAATGAGGCTGGGAGAGCGAGTACGGGGGTGTACACGATGAACAATCGTTCACAGTCGTACTTGTTCTCCCAGACTATGACGTGTTATAAATAGTGTGTAGTATCCCGAATCGGGATTTCCAAGCACACTGCTACAGGGCGTAGACAGTTGTACGAAGTCCGGAGAATCCGATATCGCTGAATAGAGTGTTGATTAGTAAATGTTGTTTGGTTGTGGGATGATGAGGATGGCGGTCCGCCGCCTGTCGTCGTTTGATCATGGGACGATGAGTGGATGAAGGATCGATGAGATTCTATGAGACCTTGAACATAGATAGACACAGTATCAAGGTGATTGGGTCAATTGGTATCTTCACGTTATCGCACTATTATCACCGATGATGCGTGCATTGAACATTCCTGGGGGAGTCTGGGAGTTACTGCAAAACATGCGCAAGACAGGGTCCTCTGGGAGGTTCTCTGCACGAGATAGAAGAGTGTCACGAGTCGAATGAGGACCCGTACAGTCTTCAGGGTCGTGCATGAATGCATGACTTCGAATGCAGGAGGCTTGTTGAGGATGTGGCCTATGTTGGCTGGTCGTCAATCTTGCCGTTTCTTTGTCCCAGAAGACATAGTTGTGGGTATCGCGGTATGGTTCTGGGATGTCCCAATTCTATGGTATTCCAGAATTCTACTTCGATTTATTGAGAACGTTGTAACTTACCCATACACCAGAGGAAGTGGGTTCCTGATCTCGGCGAATGCTCATGAACTTGAAAGCAGAAGACTCGGAATCCACTGGCATGCTGCGACCGCCATGGTTCTACTTCCGTCCACCATTCAAAGGGGCATGGAGTTTGGCGAAACCTTTTGAGATGACCGTTGGAACAATTGATGTGTGGACGTTCATATTATTGGGATTATTGTGTTGTGGTGGAGACAAGGGAGTTACTGTGCTGGCCGCCTCCGAGTCCGTCCAGGGCGAACTCGGCTGGCGGCTGACTCCGACGCCGATACGCTTGCTCTTGACCACATCAATCGATTCGCATTCGACACAAACCATTGGTGACCATGAAGTACATTGCAAGCATCTGATTCGACACGATCCTACACAGAACATCTACTCAGAAAGTCCGCCCAGATATCGTCCATTACGAACATTGAACCGTTGTGGCCACCTTCCTCGTACCTGCCCTGCGCATTCTGATAATTCTCAACTATCCACTCTCCCAAAAGAAGGGTTTCCTTATCCTCTCGGGTCATCACCACATAAACCGGAGATTTGGTATGTTCTGCGTCCAAAGTGAGGGGATTGAAACCCCAGTCGGAATGAATGACATCCGAGATTGCATGAAACCCTTCCCAACTTTTCTCGACACTTCTATAAACCCCATCAGCCAAATCCTCCTCGACCTGATCTTCTGTCAACTGTTTCTCTTTCCTCCATCTATCATACACCACCCTCTCCTTCTGTGACATATCTTTGACAACAAAGTCGTGGACGAAGGCTCGTGCGCGCTCGGGAGTGCTCACGTTCCGTTTCATCATCATGGACCCAAGTCGAAGGCTCAGGTTTCCTGGGAGGATTCGCGAGACAGAGCCTATTCCCATCCAGTTTGTCCAGGAGAGTGACTTGTTGAACTCTTTGTGGACTCGAGGCGATGAGAAAGGAGCGAGTAGAAGCAGGCCAGCAATTTGTCGGCCTAGGGGGAACAAATCATACGGTGCGCCATATAATATTTGAGACACCACGCTTCCAAACGACCCTCCAGAGATGTATAGTCGCAGGCCAGTGGTATCAGGGTGGAGGTGGTGGATCAAAGTCGTGATGACTTCGTACAGGTATTCCCGAAACGACTGCGATTTGGGAGTTGGCGACGATTTCCCCCATCCCGGTAGGGTCGGTGCGACATAATGGACTCGTTTCTCCTCGAACACGGGTGGAGGAGATCGGTATTTGTGGGCCGTGCCTATTCCGAAGGCTCCGTGAAAGAAAATGATAACATCCAAGCTATCAGTGTAGCCTGATTCGGCGTATGCAAGTTGGCGGTCTCCCGGGAGTTGGAGATATTTCTCGTCGTCAGAGAGTTGGGTCATGTTGTTGGGAGTGCAATGGTGATTGTGATTCAATGCGAGAAAGCGGTATTTATACTCTATGAATCTCAAGATATTCTTCTGCCGAATTGTCTTGGACGTGGTAAAGATATGTCTAGATCCCGTCGATCAAGGACCGTCGTTGGATGAACGTATACCGTTGACTGCGAGTTTTCAGCCTTCGGTGCAACTTCGGTATGTATTGCACGCGGCTTGTTTTCCCCGCAGCAAGCTGTACGTCTGGATGGGTGTACCGAGGTGCTCACACAAGGCTACGCCACAGGTTCTGCCGTTGGCCAACCACCCTCTGCAAAAGATGTCGTTGTACCCAATCCCGATTCATGAAGCATCTGGGCTTTGCGCACGCTCAAGAAGAGCCATGACGGCATTATGGCTGTCCACTTCGAAATGTACAGAACACAGGGTTTATGGTATGTTTCCACGATAATCTATCATTTCTTCGCTCTGAATATAGTAGTTGATATAGACTCCCGGATGGAGACTCTCAGGGATCCGCGCAAGTATCTTGGCGTTCTGTGTCTTCGTCTTCCATTGGGTCTGCTTCCTCGGTATCCAGCTCGACGCTGAATACAGATCTTAGGGGCGCCCCCATGTTCCCAACGATACTCGAATTAAACCTGATGGTTGACGGCAGCTGTGACACTGCCAGCATCGAAGTCTCCTGTACTTCTGGCGAGAAGGTTGCTCTCAGGTTCAGCATGAATCTGTTGAGGAAGATGACGGTGAACCTGTCAAAGGGTCAGTTAGGAGGTGGCGCGCGAAAAGTAGGGGATACGCACACTTGAGCGAAGTAAGTCCAAACAGAAAACAGGGCGAAGTCCTGTAAATACAATGTTACATTTCTAGAGTTTTACTATAGATTCCAAGACCGTATTACTTACAGATCCGACCTGTAAGGGGCTGGTGTGAGATGTTCAAGAAAACTGTGCATAAAGGTGAAGGCTTACTTGGGAAGAAACAATCGCGAATATTTGAACAAATAATATGAGACTGTATTGCGTATCATTGAGGGCAGTTTATTGGGGGAACGTGAAAATCTCACCAAAAATACACTGTCCCTACGTCATTGTGAGCTTTTCGTCGATACTAGGCTGGAAGAGACTAACCATCGCGGAGAAGTAGTGTCGCCAGAGGAGCCCTGGACCCTGTGTTCCTCAACAATTTCTGGATTCCTACTGTCTTCATCCACGTCACCGCGACCAGGAGACAATCCGACGCAAGTACGAGCACATTCGCCGAGGTGCTCACTGAAAACAGTGGTCAGTCATATAGCCTCTCTCAGACCTGTATCCAACGTACATCTAGATCATTTCACGTTCATATTTTTTGATTAGAATGAAAGATAATGGGCTACTCACCGATATATGGTTTCTGGGTCCGGCTTGAAATAGCTTCCGCAACCGAAAAGAGGTGGCCCAAATGCAATGGGAGTGTAGGTAGCTTGAACATACTAGTAGGCAGCGGTCATGAATATATGCGTGTTGACTGTGCTCATTCTCACCAACCATTGTCAACGAGATTCTAGCGACCCAGATAGCAGCAACGAGAAGGACGGGTGCCAATTTCCCATACACTCCGAGCAATCGTAACCCAGTGAAAGCTACCGCTATGTCAGTCGATCGCATTGATGGCGGAAAAAGATATGCGCTGTTCACCTCCGATTGATATATAACTCAAGTCCGTTAGTACGTCGTCCAATCTAAGCACTGGGGCGCATCTAGTAATCTGGGTGAGTACGACCACGACTCAGGCTAGACTGATTCAATCGTGGGTACCCACCTCTGAAATAGTATGGTTAGGACCGTAGATTTTGTTCAAGATTCGTGTTCCTCACCTTATCGTCAGCTGCCACCAGAAAGAGGCTGGTCACCAATGTGATCCTCTCTGCTACCGTAGCATAGCGCGAAAAAAGGTAAACCAGAGTTGCGCCCGAGAATCTTCGTTGCCAGATGCACCGGATCTCTTTTCGAAGCGTGATCAAGACGTCAAAGAAAAGGAGAACTACTCAAGTATGAGCTTCGACATCGTTCTCGGATACCATGTACTCACCTGAAGACGCCAAGATGCAATAATTCTCTACCACTCTGCCACTGGGTCAGAATTGAAAAGGGGAGAGCAATGAGATTCATACAATCGTCTGTACGTATCGTATTGGTATTGTTGCTCCAATCTGCCGTCCTTGTCGTCTGACATGGATGAATGCGTAGTCTTTTTTGATTGTTAGGCTGATATGAAGAGTTTGTGACTCTCGATGGATCGAAGCAGACTATTGAGTATTATCAGTTCAGCTATGAATCGCATCTCAGTATTCTGCTTTTAACTCAAATGACGATTGAAATACAATACCTTACAAGACCGCATTAAAGGCTCAATACGAAGTGCCCGGATGTCCCGAACGTTGAATCCAGGGTTCGTATATTACCTGGTGCACATTATCGTTCACTAAAGAACTTAAAGACGGGTGATTTGTGCCGTCGCTGATTTTCGACGATTGAAAGAAGTTGATCCCCAATGGAAGGCGCCCATGGACGGATCCCGTCTTTCAAACGATATGGGATAAGATATCACAATTGGTTATGCGAGCAGTTGAGGAATGCAGAGCGATTCAACGCTCGAGTAAGATGCACGAGGAGCGAGCCCGGGATCCCCGTTAGCATCAAATTGAAAGGCAGTATTATGGCAGGGTGGACAGCATTGCAATGCATGAAGATGGATTTGTCTACCCAAATTTGCCTGAAGTCGAGATCTTGGGGAGCAACAGGCTTCTAAATCGATGTGCGCGCGGGGGATCTATCATCAAGCTGTCCAATCGAGAAGGAAAGTGATCAATTTGAACCAATATTCGTGGTCATGGCGCGTCCGGAAAAAAATTCTGCAGAAGAGAAAGAAGCACCAATAATAGATATCGGGGCCAATTGAGAGGAAATAGCGCATTAATCCCATTAACGTCATAGGTGTGAGCCCCCAACATCCATAGATTGTCCCAGGACCTGGTTTGGGGACTTGAGAATGTCATGTGAGATATCAATTTCCACATCGTACGAAATACCACTCACCATCAGTTCGAAATGGCCCGTTTCTATATCTTCTTGAGCATTGGGGAGATGTGTAGCATCGGCTTCTGAACCCGTTGGAACACTTTCTATATCACTGCCTTCAGGGTCGAGCTCGACTCCAACCACAGTTCCGAGGGAAGCCCCAAGATTCCCCACAACTCCGGGCGCAAACCGGACTGACGATAGAGCACGTCCACTCTCGAAGTGTCCTGTAATCGTCGCCATCGAAGAATTGATAGGCCCCAAGCCCCGTAAGTTCAGCATGAACCGGTTGAGGAAAATGACAGTAACCCTGAAAATGAAAATTATCGGCCTTGTAAACCATGTTATATGAAAGGGGTTCAGTAACAAATCCTTACACTTGGGCGAAGTATGTCCATACGTCGAAGAGAACAAACGCCTACGGACGACACTTTCAAATCAGACTCTGTGTGGAGATATTCGAGTTGAATACTGACAGTTCCGATCTGTCACAAAGATTAGTGGCCTATGCAGATTATGAAAAGGGATGGATGGCAGACCTCGCTTGATATGATCGCAAAGATCTGGACTGCGAGAATGGCACTACCCGTACGTGACCGGTGAGTCCCCGTGAGTGTCAAGTCGTTGTGATAAGGATCACATACACGAAATAGACTGTGCCTAAACAATCATCAGTGATCATGTCTGGTCGTCGACATCATGACTTACCGTCTCGGAGAAGTAGCGTCACAACTGGGGTTGAAACGCCGACGTTCTTTGACTGTCGCCATGTGCTGAACGTTCTAGCCCATGTAAATAGAATCAAAAAGGTGTCCGAAGCCAGGATCAGAGCATTTGCAGCGGTATCCACTAAAGATGTCGTGTTGAGTGATTGAAGCATGCAAGAGAAAAAGCCCCCTCCTTACAGCTGGTACAAGTTATGGCTCAGACTAGGGAGTCATGAAGATGGGACATTACTCACTGAAAGATTGTAACGTCGCTCAGATACCAAGTCCCGCCACAGCCCCATAAAGGAGGACCGAAGGTGATCGGTGTATATGTGACCTGCAAGTACTGGGGGGATCGGTCAGCAGCGCCAAAACGATTGGAGGATATCAGTACAATGGCCACAGCTACTCGTGCAATCCATATCGCGACGATTGAGAGGGCAGGGAATATGTTGCCCCCATAGATACCAAAAATTCGCAACGCTGTGAAAGCTACATAGAGTAAATGATTGAGTGTATAAGTGACAGTACATCGTAATGATGAGTTACCCCCGATAGCGACGTAGTTGAGATCTGTGAGGGTATCGTCCAATCTCAGAACTGGCCGGCATCTAGAGAACAATGCACTCTGTCAGCAAACTCTTCGTTCGGGGCCGCATATAGAAAACTCCGTGACCTCTGTGAAAATTATCAAAACAACGAATCAGATTGACTACGAGTTCTTACCTCGTCCACTGTCGTAACAACAAAGAGGCTAGCCAGAAGGGTTGCCCTCTCGCAGATTGCGCTGTATCTAGTCAGGAGATATACCGCCGTTGCACCCGAGAACTTTCTCTTCCAGATCCGTTGAACCTCTGCGGTCAGAGTGATCGCAGAGTCGTAAAATAACAGGGCTGCATATTGTGCATGACTCAGTAAATCTGATACACACAGGATGACACGATATACCTGACGATGCGACAATACAGAAATTTTCGATCTGTCTGAGGATCATGTTTTAAGGACTGAGGTCGAAGACGGCTACGACTCGAGGCAAGACTTACATTCTATGGAGAGCATCGAATACTGCTTGCTGAATTGCGGGGTCGCTGTCGGTCATGTTCAAGATTGCATCCAGATAGGTTGTTTTTCCAAATCACTTAAATACGAGAGACAGAGTCCCCGAACCCAGAAACAAGTGTAAGATGCCTGTCTGTGCATCACGGCGGCCATAAGACTGAGAGAGTTCAGAAACAGGGTTTGTTGTGGAACTTCGGTACCAGGGTTACGCGGATTCTGAGAAAGACCTGTGAGTAGATTGTAAACCTCACACGGACCGCGAGATACTCACGCTGGTTCGCGTTTGTTTCCCAGAATCATTGTCCTCTCTCTACCAGTACCGATCCAATAGTAGGACCGTGATGTAAGTGCAGCAAGGAAACTCCGTTTCTCACTTCATTCGAAGAATGGGCCTTGTCTTCCGATGTGGGGCCTCCGAAACAGGATGCGTTCGCGGTGGACGCAGATACTCACATTTTCCGGAGATATTTCATAGATTTAGAATATCTGAAGAAAAAACAGAGACATCTCGAATGAATACTCCGTCAAGAGAAGTATGGTCGGCGAATCCCGCGATGGTCGAACTCCCACCGAGATAGCCGAATCTTCAGGGACTTCGAGCGATCTTCTTTCCGGCTTCTTCGCTCACTGCTTCACCACTACAATACACCATGATCCTCGGATGTCCTCGGGGTGTTACTCAGACTTTGGTACGTCTCCTTTGAAGGAAGCTTTAGGAAATCAAAGCAATGATCTCCGTGACACAGGATATAGGGGCGGGCGATATGAGGGATCTGCCAGTGCCAAAATTCCTGTGCAAGATGATGTGAAGTTGGAGTGTTGCTGCGAGCACCGATCACAAAAAGATGAGACTTTCTGTCGCAGCTATCGAAGTTGTTGCATGTTAAGAGAGCAGTCAGTGTTAGTGGGGTCGGCACGGAGAACGCAGATCATGTTGGTTGTTCCCTCCGTATCAGGTTTCGAATCAACCCTTGGTCCACCAAACCCCCCTTGCGGAGCACAACATGGTGAGTCGACTGTGCAGATACACAACCCATTCCCGAGCCAAAAAGAGACTTCATAGCCATTGGAGCAGTCAGCCTCCAGAGCCCGTTCCCAAGCATCAACTGGGGAGTTTGTCACCGTTTCTGAATGACTTACGACGCGTGCTGGACGGACTTTTTCATTGGCTCATCCCGTTGCGTACGTTCAGCTCGGTGATCGGTTTGCCTTGGGAAAGACAGAGAGTGAACCATCAACATGCAACCACAAGTGGAAAAACGTACACCGCCGATGCTTATCTTGCGACCCTATTGGATCACGGTAAGACAGCAGATTTGGGCATTTTGAGGACCATGGGTACTTGATGTCGTGGTATGGTGGCACTAGCGAAGCGCTCCAAATGATTTGAGCAATGCAGCACCAAGGGAAGACCAAAAAGCGTTTCCTCTGAGAGAACCATTCCACATCGAAAAGATCCAGCAATAGAAGTGATAGTGTGGGGCCATTCAACGGCACCAATATAATAACATGATGAGCATTTGAGGGGCGCAACACCTTCGAATCCTTGATGATCGCCCAAAGAAATATGGGCGCATCACCAACGCTGATGAACTATGCTTCATGGCATGTGCTGTATGACAGCGCATTTGTCGGACAGTAGATTGTAAAGGAAGTACATGAGATCAAACAAGCTGAATCATGAGAAACACACACACATTTTGAAGATACATAAGGCTCAAACGTACTTCCATTCTAATGCGATCGATGGGTACTGCCCGTATCGAAACCCTGAAGGGCAATTCCTGAATCCGAGTCAACCTCTTCCGAATCCGAATCATGGTCGAGATTGACCCCAGCAACCGTTCCGAGGGGACATCCCATGTTTCCGACTATTGTCGACGCAAAGTGAAGGTCTGATCCCGGCAGTGTGGTCCCAACTTGTGTAGATGTCGTTAATGAGCCGAGTGATCGCAAGCCACGCAAGTTCAACATGAATCGAGTGAGGAAGATGATAGTAAACCTGTAACGAAGGTGTTAAGTAGGCTGAGCCAACAAAGGTAGTATCCATACACTTGGGCGAAATAGGTCCAAACGTCAAACAGAACGAAGGACTGTAACAGATTCCCATGAGATTGGGAGAGTGGAACATTATCAAGAACACCAACCGTTCCTATCTGGGGTGCGAGTGAGCTGAATAATCATATTAGTTCTGGTGATGTGTGTGTACCTCGCTAGACACAATGGCGAACACCTGAATCGCCAAAATTAGGCTTTACGATAGACATGAGCGAAAGAACTTGAACAAAGTCTACGTGAGATACTTGCATGAAATATATGGTCCCTATCGTCGATTGATTAGATGGATCCACTGAGGAGCAACTACCTCACCATCTCGTAGAATGAGGGTCACAACAGGTGTCTTGATGCCCAGCCGGGTCGACTCCCGCCACATATTGAAGGTTTTGAGCCATGTCAAGATGACAAGCAAGGTGTCCGAAGCAAGGACAAGAGTATTGGCTGTGGTCTCCACTACAGAGGGAATTTGGATCAGATCTTCCATTTACAGAGTGATTCCTTACAACTGGTTCCAAGAATAAGTATGACCTCAACGAGAGAACACGGATACACATACTGATAGACCTTTGCAGGACTGGCGCTCCAGACACCTCCGCATCCCCACAATGGTGCTCCGAATGTGATCGGCGTGTAGCCGACCTGGAGATACTAAGAGAACACAGAGAATGAACGACAACACAAACAATTGTAGCCAATGCATACAATGGCGATAGCTACTCTGGCAACCCATATAATAACAATACACAAGGCGGGAAGTGTATTTCCGGCGTATAGACCCAATATGCGTAACACTGTGAAAGCTACAGAAAGCGATGAGAATAATGTCGCGGTCATATCTGGATTCGGGCTTACCGCCTATTGAGAGATAATTGATGTCCGTAAGGGTGTCATCCAATCGCAAGACCGGTCGACACCTGAGAATATAACGTTCCGATCAGTGTACGTCTGAGGGCCCTGGCGGATGGATATTCACCTCTGGTGAACATTTCGTTAGACGGAGGTAATGTAGGAACGATAGATCTCACCTCATCAACAGTTGTCACAACGAAAAGACTGATGACAAGCGTTACTCGTTCCAGGAGTGCGCTGTAACGGGTAAGGATATACACCACGGTTGCACCAGAAGTCTTTCTAGACCATATTTGTCGAATCTCCTCTGAGAAGGTGATTACGTGGTCATAAAACAGCAGAGCTAGATGCGTGAAGTGAAGAGACGAACTACGCGAGGAGATACCATCGCTTACCTGAGGATGCTACGATGCAGAAGTTTTCAACCTGTCTGTGAGTCGGTCAGCTCGTGATACTGACAGAGAGGGAGCAAACGCCGTACATTCTATTCAATGCATCGAAAATCTCCTGCTGGAGGTTGGGATCGGCATCGGACATTTTCAAGGATGAAGGGGAATCAATCAGTCGAGAATGAGGACAGTTGTGTGTTGTGATTATGGGGGAGGGGACCTGAGGTTGATAAATGGCCTTACGAACCCGACAGAGGACCCCAGGAGGGCCATCATCATACTTTGTCAGGATGAACCTTACTAGGACCGCTTCATCCCACTGAAAAAATTATTAGGTTGAAATGCTCCAGGAGGAAGTCTATGTGGGGCTCACCTGCCATTGCTTCCGTCATGAGTACACACGGTGAATCGGATTGATTGGTGGAGGGTGGTTGACGCTCAACTCATGACTGTACGAACGGCATCTATCAACGTGAATCCAACTCGCGCAAATGCTGTTTTGGCACTCACTCCTTGTTCAGGGTTTCTGTCAGTCGAGTTATTCCTTTCCTAGACATGGCTGTATGGCTCCTACTGCCAACAGCACAAGGAACACCATATATATCTGCGAACAAACAAGATTCTATATCACCTAGAGCAGTGTCGACCGGTGGACTAGAAACCGGGGCACTGTTCAGAGCGTTCAGAGATCTTCGATGACTCAGGCGCAGAGTTTCTGAGCCGGGGAACGTTGATGATGAGCAATACGCAGCTTTCGCCTCGGCTACGTTTTATCAACTGCACGACTTTGCGAGACATCCGGTGGTTCAACCGACAAGACCTACAATTGAGAACGGTGGGTGCCACTGGGAGTGGAGTGAGGATGTGGGCGGCGATGATGGGCGACGTTATTGGCACGATCACGTGTTCAGAAATCAAACGCGTTTGTGGCGCAAGCTGGCTGACTCTCAAACTTCGAGCCCAGGCCGAGTCAGCACACAAGTGGGACGCTTCTCTCAGTCGGGCTTGGTTATGATTGTCAAAGACATCAGATGGTCTTGCTTCAGGTCTGCCTGAATTACAGGAACCGACAATATCATACAGCTACAGTCTACTTGTATACAAGATTATCTTTATTCAAGTTGGTAACCCGGAAGTTAATCTGAGTCAGCATGTAAATCATGGTCAAGCTCTACACCAATGACCGTTCCAAGAGGGGCTCCAATGTTTCCGACAATTGTTGTCGCAAAACGAACTTCTGATATCCCAGGGGAGGTACCAAATTGAGTTGACGTCATTGCTGAACCTCAGTAAACATGAAAAGTCGGGCCTTGGTCGTATAGAAGTCATTNTNNGGTCNNCAAANGGTNNNAANTTGNTNNNNGGNNAAGAGAAA
>JANAWD010000235.1:0-30022 GCA_027627245.1 Meripilus lineatus | reverse complement strand
TTNCTCTTATCCGATCATATTTTTTACCNTTTGATGACCCGAGAATGTCGTCAAGTAGTCAAAGATGGTCATGGGAANGTCATCTATTCCGAGACCATCTGCGGAAAGTCAGACATTGGTCAATAATGGTCAGTATACAGTCGNGATGGGTTTGTTTTGAGGTCAACAGAAAGTCGAAATTCACACACCCAGGTCCCTTTCAGGTCAATNGCAGTCATTTCNCAGTCATCTNAGAGTCACGGCAATGTCATCCTTGGTCACAATATCTCAANAGTAGTCATNGTGCGATNATGNCCAATTCATTGAAAGTCAGTATGTAGTCAATACAATTGTNGATCAAGTCGTTGTATCGTCATTACCCAGTCGCTGACCAGTCACCACAATTTCACCCAGTTGCCTCCCAATTAGTATCAATCNCCATCAACGCTCNGGTCAACCCCCNGTCAGTCTGAGTNNACNGTAGAGTCAACTCTTGTCCGGGTATNNCCCTGATGCTGAGACACATGTAAGTTTTACTTTTCATACTCTCCAAGTCTGAACAAGACTGCACCTTCAAACCGTGAATCTGAGCCTCAATTGGTTGATCATCTACACTGGCGTTCAGAATTGCCTCCCATTAGAATTCATTTCTGTTAAAACCCATGACTTGATTGGCACTGCAGGAGCGAAAAGACATAGTATGAACTTACTTCCAATTTGCCTTTCTGTGCCAGTATAGTTTGAGTGAGATATCATTTGGCCTGTCGTTGATAAGTAGGCCACTGACGCAGAGAGTTCATTGGAGATGGAAAGGGAGCAGGGCAAGGCCTAGGTGGAGAAGGGTGGAGGGGGGTGGAGAGAGTCGGACCATGGATGAGCTGGTGGATGCGCCAGTGTGGGCCTCGCATCCGAGTCGATCAAGTTCAACATGAAATGTGTGAACGCACAATGAGCGTGTGCAAGTTTCTGTGAAGTGGCTCAATAAACACTTCGATCACACTTCTCAGATGAAGTTTCTACGACCATTTATTGACGTGCTGTGTCATTGCAAGTCATTTGATAGTCGGTCCCTTTCTCTCAAAAACAATTTATTACTATTTATTGACCCAAGGTGGACCCCAAAGCGACCCATTAAGCTACCACTGACCTTCCGACGACCCGATTTGACCGGCCTTGACGGAGTGTTTTTACTGAGTGTCCCCCATCAGGGTTATTAAACATGACTTGGAGCAGAGGACTTGATGAATCGAAGTGTAGAAACCTCAATCGTTTAGGATACCAGGATCATGAAAAACGCAGGAGGATGCCATTTACTGGCGTGATTCTACAGAAGGGACAAAAACACGTGCGAGCGCAGGTACAAGTATACAACAGAAGGATTACACAACAGGAGAATTAAAACTCAGAATATACAACGCAAGGAAGAAGCGTCAAAACTGGCTGATAATACAAGTAATCATGAATGGCCGTTTTTGTGCTACAATATCGGGACAATGGAATCAAGCCTGAGGACCACAATCATCGGGAACAGTGACTTCGATGTAGTCGAGATAGAAATAATCTCCTTGGTTAACAATCGTAAGAGTATAATTAATATTCTCCTGCAGTATTTCTGACGTATAGAACGGGACTTGATACTGCACTTGCTTGGTCCCATCCGGAGTTGTAAATGTTGTCGGAGATCCTCCATTGATGAAGTAGGTCGATTGCGTCGTATAGTTCCCAGGTCCTAAAGTACCGTACACTGCGACCTGAGTACCTAGACACGTCCAACGACGAACATGTCATCATTATGGGTGTTGAGATCAGAAGATATGGGATATAGGCTTACCGAAGAAATTGAACTCCACAATGTCTCCACGAGAAGTGGATTCAGAGGTCGTTTCACGATACTCGCCGTTGGCACCACGGCCTGCCCAGCTTCCGCTGATATATTGGACGCGGGGATCTCTATCGTCGAAGATCTGCGTCGCCGCTGAAATGAGGCGTATGGGTAAAGCCAAGACCCATAGGAGAACGAAATACTGATTTTGGAGGCGCATGGAGCTCGAGGTATAGTGGTCGTGGTGGAACCTGAGAGGATTTCGTAGGAGAGACAAGGTGATTATAAGCACCTAAGGCCCGCGTTGCATCGTTCGTCAAGTACTTCGGAGCGTGGACGGAAATGAGTGCAGTCTGTGTAGATTGGCGCAAAGTAAGTTAGTCTTGGGAAGCACTTGCAGTCTTGCTTCGGACTTGTTGAGTCCTTCGTATCGACTTCAAGAATCCCCCGATGAGTAGCCCCAGAGTGACACTCTACATACCTTGCGGACCATCCCGGTAGTTTTCTGAGTCTCCATGAGAGGGAGAAAGTCTCTTCGCCCACAGATCCAAGTCGATAGCACGTTCAGAGACCCGGGGATTTCGACTACAAGAGGATCAACTTGAACGATGTGCCAGCGGGACCATCAGCATTGAGGCCAGTCGGATACGGAAGAGGAATCCTGCATATGGTAGAAAGCCGAGAGTAATGACCATCAAGTTCTATAGTACCGCACGTCTGGACGTTCGAGAAATGGGTTAATTGAGAGAAGGATGGGGGTTCTTTCTTACCTTCTTCCCTGTGTCGGGGAATTGGTATGGCTCTTCACCAAAAATGGCTAGATCAAATCACGAGGATAAGCGCCCATTTGACCGTGTCCTCTCATCGCTGACTGGCACTCGGGCTCCGCTCACCAGCACCATGCCTGCTTCTCCTCCATTTGATAGACCTGATGCAACACTCATCATTCGTTCCTGTGACTCAGTCGACTTTCGTCTCTACAAGGAGACCATCGCAATGGCGTCGCCACATTTCGAAAACTTACTTCGATCGAAGACCTCGGATGCCTCGGCCTCTAACTTGAATCCTTTCTTACCCCCAGATTCTCTCCCCTCCTACGACGTCACGGAAGATAGCGAAACTCTTGATTGTCTATTCCGTCTAATCTACCCCATCCCAAGATCACCCATCAAGGATGTCCGGCTCGCGGGCAAAGTACTCGAAGCGGCGTTCAAGTACGAAATGAAGCAAGCAGAAGATGAGATGAGGAGTTGCTGGGGACGGTTGGCGGACCAGAATCCAGTAGCAGCATACGCTATCGCATGCAAGCTGAATTTGGAAGACGAAGCTCGAATTGCGGCGCACTGTGCCATTGGCAAGCCAGGCCTGAGATACGTTCCCGAGCTCGACGAAGTAAAGGCCGGTCCATATTTCCGATTTCTGGAATTCATTCATGCAAAAGTTCCTGCTTATGAAGAAGCTGAATGGGACCCAATGCTTTCCCCTGGATTTTCGCGCAAGTTCATTGCCGCGCCTGAACAGGACCCTAGTTCGTCTCGCCGCGACCCTTCCCCATTCCACTCCAATCCCGAGTTTTCCACTTTATCTCGCTTCCCTGTCGATATTATCCTGCAAGCGTCATCGGGAGAACAAGTGAGGGCACACCGTATTCTTCTCTCAATGGCTTCGCCGGTCTTGTCCGCCCTCATCGACGGCGTCTCCAAACCCGACGGCGATAACCTTCCCACCCTACCGATCGATTTGGAAGGTCACCAATTGACGAAGTTGGTGTCGCTGTGCTATCGCATGTGCAGTTCAGGCATACACACCATCGAGGATTTCGTCGAGATTATCGAACTTGGGAACAAGTTTGAAATATCCGGTATCGATCAAATGGCCCGGGCACAGGTTCTCACGCTCAAAGGGACCGAGAAGGAGCCCCTGCGGGTATACTACCTGTGCCTCCGTTTTGGCTGGCACGAGGAGGCTCGGTCGGTTGCGATGAGACTTGCGCTCCTGTCGACAGTAGAAGTGTACTGTCCCGAGATGGAGCACGTACCTGCTTGGGCTTACTTCAACATTCGTCGTTATCACTATCGTTGCCATTCTGCTATGTCGACTCGTCTCCACGCAAGCGGAAGGCGTCTTCGCACGAGTATGGGACCCAGTGCCCCAGGTTTCCTCCAGGAACTTCAGGATGCGGCCACCAAGAGGGAGTTTGGCGAGTCGTTTTCTAGGAGTGCTGTGAAGGATGTGAGTGTTCCCCGCTTGTGTATTGACTCTTCAAGGACACTCACTGCGTTTACATAGGTCGTTCTCCATATTGGTGCATCAGAACTTAATCAGATGCCCATGAGTCCCTCATGATACCTTTGGGAATTGCTTGGCCTTTCTATCTTGCTTTCTACCTCCGGACATTGGATCTCGCTTCAACGGACGCATTGTTGTTTTCGTAGCATATATTGACACTGGCTCCTGTTTTCCTTATTCCCTTTACCTTGCATTGTTTATTTCGTTCCTGATTAGAATATCCTTGGCATTCAAACCGACCCCTTTGTGAAAGCAAAGGCGGTAATGGACTGTCCTGAATTAGGAGCACCTTAGGTAAGCATTGCTTTCATTCAGGGAGTTTCGTTGATGCCAAGTTGCCAACCAGCCATCAACCACACTGGTCGCTCCGCGCATCTTTCGAATACTGAGTTCGCCGCATCTGGAGATTTGCAACCACAACAATCGAATACTTACTATTGATTGACTATTGACACGGCCGGTGTGTTCGGTCCATCCGGAATGCTGTGCAATCGCACTGACCCATTGGTATGCGTGTCAGGGTCATTCATGAAGGGCTCTCGTTTCGTACTTCTCGCCTCTCTTCTAGCATCGCGAACCACCATCAAAACGGGCTCGAATTTTATCTAGGTTTCATACTGGGTGTGAAGGTAATCACGACTAGCTGTCAGTACTTCCCCTCATGATGTTCGCCCCAATGCTTCGGCTGAATCGCCCTCCCACAGCTTTCAAACCAACCTCTTCCACTTCCACATGCCTGCGTTGCCTCCCTTCGATAGACCAGACGCAACCCTCATCATTCGCTCCTCAGACTTCATCGACTTCCGCCTCCACAAAGAGGCTCTCATCCTCGCCTCTTCGCACTTCGAACGCATTCTCAAGACTCCCCCCGTATCACTTTCGGTCGACTCACTCCCCCAATATGATGTCCCCGAGGACAGCGAAACACTCGATTACCTTTTTCGCTTCATATACCCAATAGGAAAGCCCCTGATTTGGGACTTACGAGTCGTGGGCAAGGTGATCAAAGCAGCGTTGAAATACGAGATGAAAGAAGTGGAGATGGAGATGCGAGACCATTTGGAACGTCTGTCGGCCGACGATCCTGTCACAGCATATGCTATCGCTTGTCAACTCAATTTCGAAGAGGAGGCCAGCGTCGCTGCAAACCATGCTATTGGAAAGGAAGGCCTGCAATACGTTTCTGAACTGGATGATATCGCTGCTGGACCGTATTTCCGTTTTTTGCAGTTTATTAGCGCGAAGGTCCCGGTTTATAATGAGGAGGAACCGGATATGGGGCCCAACTTCTCTCCGGCACCGCAGACGTTATTCATCACTCCTCCCGAACCCGAAGGGAATCGTTCTTCCAATGGATGCAAGTACGAAGTTTTCGATCCAGCGACGGTTGTTTCGAGCCAGTATCCACCCGATATCATATTGCAGTCCTCGGACGATGTTCAAGTGAAGGCGCATCGGATCTTTT
The DNA here is from genome assembly GCA_027627245.1 of Meripilus lineatus. Taxonomy (NCBI): domain Eukaryota; kingdom Fungi; phylum Basidiomycota; class Agaricomycetes; order Polyporales; family Meripilaceae; genus Meripilus; species Meripilus lineatus. The sequence continues at coordinate 24,467 of JANAWD010000235.1, read as the reverse complement.
TGATGATGACTTCGTGTATTTTTTCGGGCCTTTTGCATGGTGTTCCAAGACCCCGACCGAATGCGGATGCGTTGCCTGTTATATCCCTCGACGTCCCAGGCCGACTTTTGTCTCGGTTGGTGTCCCTGTGCTATCCATTGTCGGAACCAAGCATGGATACCATCGACGATTTGGTGGAGTTAGTGGACGTTGCGCTCAAATTCGAATTGAAAGCCGTACACAATCTCGCTCGGAAACGGATCATGAAACTAGAAGAAACGGAAACAGACCCCCTCCGAATATACTACATCTGCATCCGCTTCAAATGGTACGACGAAGCCCAACTCCTAGCGCAAAAAATGACGATGCTAGCGACGGTGGAGAAGTATTATCCCGAGATGGAGTTTGTGCCTTCGTGGGCGTATTTTAATTTGAGGAGGTATCATGCGAGGTGTAGTGTGATGTTGGGGGATTTGTTGTTGGCGAATGGGAGGAAGTTGTATTCGACGAGTAGGCCGTGTTGTGTGGGGTTTATTGAGGAGTATGAGGGGGTTGGGGAGCATAGGAGGGCGATGGAGGTGGTTGCGAGGAGTGCTATTAAGGATGTGAGTTCTCTTGTCGGGTTCTCGGTTTCCGATCTCTGGTTACTGGTTTTGGTTCCTTATCCCTGTCCTGATGATAATCTGATATCTCACATTTTGAATCTTAATCTTGTAGGAACGACTCCGTGTCGGCGACTCAGAGTTTATTCGGCCCTCTCCGTCCTACGATGATTGATTGCGAGGGAATCGTTCAACATATTAGTCTGGGTTCTACCGACCTTTCATCTCGCGATTCGAAATGTAGCGTTTGTCTTTGCTCTTTCCCTGGATTCTGTGGTCTGTGGTAGATTTGAGGCAACCATGGGATGCAACCCCGATTGGTATCCCGAGGAGGGTTGTGGTACGTACACTCCTCTCGAACTGCATCATCGTAACATTGTTGCTTACATGCGCGCCATCAATGCATCTTCACAGGCAGTTGGTCCCAGTGTTTCGATTCGGATTTCTGTTGTTCAACTCGGCTTTATTCTCGGTGATTCAATGATTATTCCAAAGGGCGATTTTTAAATATCTTCTCGTGCTGGCATAGTGTGAGAACCCGAAGTCATGAAGAGCGGCTGTCATCATGATATCAAGGGTGGTATTGTGCATGTTGTAGGCTAAGTTGACCGAGATCAACTGAAAGGAGATTCAAGGTTCGGAAATGGTTCCTGCCGGGGGGTGGATGTCGTGTCAAACTCCTGAGCTGAGGCTTGAGAGGCACAGTATTTGTCGAAACGAAGATATTTTACAGTCGACGTGCGTTGATGTGCTCAAGAGATCAGTCCCGGGCGTCGCTAGTTCTCTTTGACCATCCTCAGACTGGGCCTTGCTCCCGTCTCGTTCACGCGCTTTCCGTGGGTGATAATCTGGTGATTTCCGGATCGTTGCCAGACACTTTCATTGCGATGTCTCCTTTCCCTCAGTCATCATGCATCATGATCCATGTTGAGGTGAGTCCTAGATTATATATGATAATCTAGGGCGCTGACTACATTATATCGTGCATATACCAGGTAGTACAAGATATTGGCATTGGCTCCTGTTTTCCTTATTCCCTTTAACTTGCATTGTTTATTCCATTCCTACAAGAATATCCTTGGCATTCAAGTTGACCCCTTTGTGACAGCGAAGGCGGTAGTGGACTGTCGTGAATTATGAGCACCTTAGGTAAGCATTGCTATCGTTCAGGGAACTTCGTTGATGTCAAGTTGCCAACCGACAATTAGCCATCAACCACACTGGTCGCTGCGCGCATCTCTTGAATACTGAGTACTCCGTATCTGGAGATTTGCAACTACAATAATCGAATTCGGCCTATTGATTGACCATTTACTCGTCCGGTTTGTTCGGTCTGTTGTGCAATTGCACTGACCCCCTTGTCAATCGTGCCAGGGTCATTCATGAAGGGCTCTCGCTTTGCACTTCTCGCCTCTCTTCTAGCCTTGCGAACCACTATCAACACGATCTCGAGTCTTGTCTAGGTTTCATACAGGGTGAAGGTTATCGCGACTAGCTGTCAGTACTTTCCTTCATGATTTTCGCCCCAAGCTTAGGCTGAAAGGAGCTCGTATCACCCTCCCACAGCTTCTAAATCAACCTCTTCAGCCTCCATATGCCTGCTTTGCCTCCCTTCGATAGATCAGACGCAACCCTCATCATTCGCTCCTCAGATTTTATTGACTTCCGCCTCCACAAAGAGACCATAATCCTCGCCTCCTCTCATTTCGAACGCATTCTCAAGACTCCCCCCGTATCACTTTCAGTCGACTCGCTTCCCCAATACGATGTCCCCGAGGACAGCGAAACACTCGATTGCCTGTTTCGCCTCATATACCCCATAGGGAAGCCCCTGATCTGGGATCTCCGAGTTGTGGGCAAGGTGATCAAAGCAGCGCTGAAATATGAGATGAAAGAGGTGGAGATGGAGATGCGAGACCATTTGGAACGTCTCGCGGTGGATGGATCCCGTCACAGCGTACGCCATCGCTTGTCAACTCAATTTCGAAGAGGAAGCCAGCGTCGCTGCGAACCATGCAATTGGCAAGGAAGTCCTGCAATACGTTTCGGAGTTCGATGAGATCACTGCTGGACCGTATTTTCGGTTCTTGCAGTTCATTAGCGCTAAAGTCCCGGTTTATAATGAAGAGGGGCCAGATATGGGGCCTGATTTCTCGCCAGGGCATCAGACGTTATTCATCACTCCTCCAGAACCCGAAGGGAACTTGAATCGTGCTTCCGATGGATGCAAATATGAAATCTTCGATCCCGCCACGGTTGTTTCGAGCCAGTATCCGCCAGACATCATATTGCAATCCTCGGACGATGTTCAAGTGAAAGCGCATCGAATCTTCCTGATGATGACTTCGTGCATCTTCTCGGGCCTTTTGCATGGTGTTCCTCGACCTCGACCGAATGCAGACGCGCCGCCCGTTATACCCCTCGACATTCCAGGCCGGTTTTTGTCCAGATTGGTGGCACTCTGTTATCCCGTGTCGGGGCCAAGTATGGACACCATCGACGATTTGGTGGAATCGGTGGATATCGCGCTCAAGTTCGAATTGAAGTTTGTTCACAATATGGCGAGGAGGCAGATTATGAGACTCGTTGAGTCGGAGCAGGATCCACTTCGGGTCTACTATATCTGCATTCGTTTCGGATGGTACGAAGAAGCCCGGTTTATCGCACAGAGATTCTCAGTGCTCTGGTCCGTGGAGAAATATTATCCGGAGATGGAACATGTCCCCGCATGGGCGTATTTCAACCTTCGTCAGTATCACTCTCGGTGCCGTGTACTGTTGTCGGACATGCTCCACACATGCGGGCGGACACTATATTCCACCGAGAACTACGTCGGTTTCCTTGAGTCGTACCACAAGTTGAAGGATCACACGAAGTCCATGGAATCACTTGTGGGACGTGCTATTAAAGATGTAAGCCCTTCTAGGATTCCAATATCGAGTCCTGCCCTAACAACGATATCTAAACTTGTGCAGGAAACACTCCATTTCGGCACCTCCGATCTTATTTGTCCATCGCCGCCGCCTACCCACCGGGCGTAAATGAATCGTCCATTGCTTTAAATAACAGGGTTCTGAATATCCTCCCCCCCCTCTCACCTCTCATCTTCGACGTGTAGAGTACGGAAAACGACAGATCCCAATCTTCGACGTGTAGAGTACGGAAAACGACAGATCCCAATCTTCGAGCAGTATTTCCATATTCCGAGACAGCCGTAGAACTCACAGTATCCAATAAGCCGAGAATGGATGTCTTGAGAGATGTTGAACATCACCAGGGTCCTTTGCCTCTCAAATTGAGTTGAGAATTCCCTGGTGAGCGTTTTTGAAAGGGTGATGCACTGATGCCGACACGATTTCTAATTCGCGCTTCTCCCTCTGCGCATCTCTCAGATACTGATCCGACCACTACGATCACAACATGTCTCACCGTTTGACTGTTCAGTCTGTGTTAGGTTCGTTGTATCTGTTTGGGGCGCTGTGGCATTGCGCTCGCTGGAATCGTGGTGAATACATCCAGGGTCATTTATGTATGAGACTCCATTTTTGCATTGATTGTCTCTATGATTATCCGAGAGAGCTCTTGGATTTCTTCTCGTGCCAGCATAGAGTGAGAACACGGATTCACGAAAGGGTGGTTGGCATCATGCCATCAATGGTGGTACCGTGCGTGCTGTCGACCAATTGACCGAGATCAGCGGGAAGGAGAGGGAAGAGGTTCGTGAATTATTCTTCCCTCGCGATGGATGCTGTATCAAGCCTGTGTACTCCTGAGGCGTAATCGAAGCCTTCGGGCATACCCAACATTTCGCATATGTTGGCGTATCCAAGAGATTGGTTCCGCTTTCACCATCCTCACTCCCGTCTATGTACGTCTATGGTTCATGCACTTCTAGAACAGGATCCACTTTGGGTCTACTATGCCTGCATTCGTTTTGCATGCTACGAAGAAGCCGGATCTGTTGCACAGAGATTCTCAATGCTCTCTTTCGTAGAGAAGTATTCTTCGGAGATGGGACATGTTCCTGCATAGTCGTATTGTAATCTTCGTCGGCATCACTCTCGGCCCTGGAAGTCGAAACTTCGGATATCGATTTATGAGGTTTAGGAGGAAGGACAAGGGCAAGCGAAGAGAAGATGGAAACGCGGGCTCACTGCCAGTGGAGTGACTCGGGACGTAGTAGAACATGCATGCCTACCATTACGGTCACAGGAACCGTCCTGGGAATGACACGCATTCTTCTTGGTTACAGGGCTAATCCTTTTGCGACAACTCTTGTGGATGGATCTCAAGTGGCTTGAGCTAGTAGGTCAGCGTTTGATGAAAGACTTTGAATTCCCTATCTCCCTATCTGATGTGCCATTCGCATGAATCACATTCTGTAGGCTTCCCTCCCTAGCTGATTGTTGTGCCATACGGATATTGGACTGATGAGCCTCATAACTGCAGGTTCAGATTGTCATGCTAATCGTGATCTCATACAATAATGCGTACTATCAAATCTTGATCAACTTCGTGGCGTGAGATATCTCAATTTTGGCAGGTTTCTGGCGCCAACAATGCATCCCAAACTCCCAGTCGCGTACATTGCCACGTACCTCCGAGTCGTTGTTGTCTGACAAAAGCAGCTGGGTTAATGGGTATCACTCTAGTTCTGCTATCGTCTCACATGTATCAAAACTAGGCACGCCTTACACCCATTTTTCCAATTGAGTCGGGTGGGTTGATCAATCTCAGAAGAAGCTCAAGTTCCCGAGGAGACTCAGGTTTCGATTTCAAGTTCCCGCACCCGAGAGGGAGAAGGCATAGAGCACATCCTCGCGGCTCATAGCACCTGCTAGATTTGACATGATTGCCTCTTCATCGATCTGGATGGACATCCGCATCCCTTCGACGCAGTGTCGAACTGCCAGAGCGAGCTTACCTGTGTGAGTGGATCTCAAGACTTCTCCGAGATATCGCCACGAGGGGCAGGGTTGGTACTGAATTCTCTTTGGAGAAGGCGATACTCACGTTATTCTTTGCACTGCATTACCGACATCGCATACTCGGACTCCTCGTTGTAAAATGATACTTCCGACGGGTGTCAAGGGTGGCGCTTAAGGCATAGAAGTTGTTTTGGTTCACGACAGATTTCAGTTATGCCAATGGGGCATCCGAGTTCAGATGTTGCGCTTGGGGTTCTACTTACTCCATTTTCGAACGCGATCAGGGACATCGATATTTAGCCATCCAAGGGACTCCTTGGACAATCACCACCCCTCGTACCCTCGATTTGAACCGAAACCCAACAATGCAGAACTTCCGTTCGTCCTCTCTGATAACCTACTGCATTTTATGTTCCAAACTACTTCTTGCTGCGGTGTCCGAGCAAAATGTGTCTGTTGACGATAACAGCACCGAGATCGTTTACAACGGTCAATGGACATACAAAGCTGACTCATACTCTACCCACGGTGGTCATCATTTTACAAGTACATCTGGAAGCAACGCTACTTTCAAGTTCACTGGTCAGTTTCATCCTAATATAACCGAGAATTTTGTCAGCCTATGCACACTGAACATTTTGTGCGAATCCAGGCAATGCCATTTACTATCTTTCACGGTTATTTTCCAGAGTTACGTGGCCTGAAGGAGTATCAACTCTCGTCTCTCTCGACGGAAATGAACCCGTATGGGTCGATCTATCCTCAGCGTACAACGAAACCTCTGCTATCCGGTGGCAAGCACTCGGACTCGCGAATGTAAACCACACCGTGTCCATCAGTTTTGGACAGAATTCCGCAGGACAGAAGGCTACATGGGGCGAACTCGACGAATTTCGGTGTGTGGCACATTTTGTGGAGAACATGCAAACTGACCAGCACACCTGTACAGATATACCATTCCAGACCCAGAAACAATTGTCACTTTGTCTTCTACGAGCTTTTCGAGCTCTTCCGCTTCATCAACGGAGACGTTTCCCATTCCCCAGTCTTCTGCTTCGGCGTTCAATTCCTCTACATCTCTTTCTCTCTCGCCGCATACCGCTGCCAGTTCCATCAACCCACCTGTTGCTTCGACATATTGGATCCCGCCTATTTTTCCTTCTTCATCAATCTCACCCACTTTCGTACCTTCTCCTTCTCCTTCTCCACTCCCCTCATCCTCTCCAGCTACCCCGTCTTTGTCAAAGCCTATTCCTTCATCTAATTCTCTGGCATTAACCTCTCTGTTTAGCATATCTTCTTCAACGCCTTCGATTTCTCCCAAAGTTTCACGTTCCTCGCGTCTCTCGTCCATACCAATTGACGCTCCTTCCTCTCCACTCACCTCATCTTCTTCAGCTACCCCAACTTTGTCAATGGCTATTCCTTCATCTGATTCTCCGGTCTTAACCTCTCTATTTAGCATATCTCCATCAACGCCTTCGATTTCCCCATATTTTCACCTTCCTTGCATCTCTCGTCCACACCAACTGATGCTCCTTCCTCATCCTCTCCAGCTACCCCGTCTTTGTCAATGCCTATTCCTTCATCTAATTCTCCGGCGTTAACCTCTCTGTTTAGCATATTTTCATCAATGCCTTCGATTTTCCCCAAAGTTTCACGTTCCTCGCGTCTCTTGTCTACACCAACTGACGCTCATTCCTCTCCACTCCTCTCATCTTCTTCAGCTACCCCGTATTTGTCAATGCCTGTTCCTTCATCTTATTCTCCGGCCTTAACCTCTCTGTTTAGCATATCTTCATCAACGCCTTCGATTTTTCCCAAAGTTTCACGTTCCTCGCGTCTCTCGTCCACATCCACTGGTTCTCCTTCCTCTCCACCTTCTGCATCATCTTCACCGATCCCTTCGGACTCGGTATCGTCCTCCTCACACTTATCAAGTCCCTCTTCTCGTTCACCAGATTCTCTGCCGTCTATAGGACCAGGATCCTCGTCGTCTCTAGTTTCAAGCCTTCTTGGTGCTTCTTCATCGGCTGCAACCCCTCTTAGCGATCATCTATCCAGTGGAGCACTATTATCTCCATCACAGAAAGGTGTAATTGTTGGGGGTTCAATTACAATAGGAGTTGTCCTCGTAACCCTCGTGGCCGTCGCTGCTGCTAATTCTGCTCACTTGCTCTACGTGATTGCATCATTAGTGAGCATTTTGTCACTACTCATGTATCGTCAGTGGCTCACATGTTGGAAAGGCTTCATTCCTTTTTGGGTTGGTGCTGTTCAATTGTCGAAGGATCATTTTCGTGTGTGAGGATCCGCATCTTCCGGAGCTCTATGTGAGTGCATTGACCCGAGAGTATCGCCTTCGGAATCCTCATCGATACGTAACCAGATCAGCCTCTTCCTTACCACTGAAGCAGCCTGCGATCCTGAAAACACAAGCAAAAGTAATTTGAATCAACATCTCGTGTGGAAGGTGTGTGATAGGTTGCAATGATCATGCATTCTAGTCCTTGACTCTAGCCGACTGACAGGTAATCTATGTCGGAGGAAGCAGTGCGTTCTACCCGTGTCATTCAGGTGCTCATTGCTCATTGCTCCATAGAGAAGGATTATGATGTGACAATACCAACAATGTGCGTATCACCCACAGTCCAGCATCGAGTAACATTCAGAGATCCGGCCACCCATAGTACTGGGCGATCCCAACAAGCAGGCCAACCAAAAATGGGGTTTGGGACCATCGATGACCATGGTTCAGATGAAAGGGTTCAATCACAGAGCTGGGAATTGTCACCAGTGAGTAAAAGACACGAGGCGATCATTGGGTGCTGATCAACGGCTGTCCTTATAGGCGAACTTGTTGGAGGATGATACCTGGGAGAGAGGAAGTGAAGATGTTGATCGAGGAGATGAGTTGATTGCGGAAAATAAGACCGAACGGGCACGTCGCATTGCAATGGGTATGATTTCGGCCCTTGTATTTTCGTGATTCGTTGTCGTTTGACTTGAGAAATAGGCGTCGCCGAAAAACCAGATGATCCAGAAGCAAGGTCTTTCTCGCCGTTCCTGGTGATCGATGCAAAGAATTTCGGGTGCGTTCCTATCGAGTTCTAGGTCTGCTACCCATAATGATACCCTATTGTAGATCAATGGGGAACTTCAAAGTGAAATCAGACATCTTTCTCCATGCATTTAGAACGAAAGTTAGCAGAGGTGAGGATGGCTTCTGTGGTCAGATTCAACAAACAGATTGTTGAGAGACCGGGAACACACTAGCCGGAGAGTACATGGAGTGCGTTATGAAAGATCGCAAGCCGGATAGATTAACGCCCGAGGGTGGTAACCGGGTTAAAAACCTTGGTCCAGTGAGTTGTTGAAATTTTATTGCATGACCATCAACAGGTGCTGAGCTTGTATAGGTGACGACTTTCTACGTTACGTTCTCACGGGACACAGGCAAGGTCGGCTTGAAGATCGGGAAAAATAGACCTGAAGATGTGAAGAAGTTCAAATCAGAACAAGGATACAAGTTCTGGTCTCGTGGAAGGAATCATAGCAAGAAGAAGGAAGGAGATGGCTCCTCACGGAACCTCATCAACACATCTATTTCCGGTTCACTCGACACCTCAATACCCCGATGACCGCTACAAGACTCCAGGTGAGGCATTTGGGTGCTAAGAGGGTTCGTTCAGTCAATCAGTCCCGAATATTGAAATAGATCCCCTACTGACCAAATGTCGCGCATTCGTTTTCTACGTCAGAAGTTCAGGAAGAAAGGGGAAGTCCAGTTGAATGTAGAGAAGAGCTGACCCGACGATGTAAAGAGATTCAAACTTGACCATGGATTCGAGCTCTGGTATCGGAACGGGAGAAAGAAAGGGCGCAAGAAGGGAGTCGCAGATTCCGCCCTGTGGATTTCCTCTGTACTTGCACCCTCAGGGTGTAGTAATACGTATTTAATAAGGGCATTCTTTGAGAAACCATCCCCAATTGCTTGATACGGTTCGTAGGAGAGATAACAGTGCCTCCAGTACAGTCCAGACCGACAAAGTAGACGTGTGGACATGAGGAAGACAGTCGCTAGGACACACGGTATCCGAGTGTAAGAGATTTAGAGATCCCTGGGTAATCACGAATCACCAACGGTATGCGTTTGACTCGGTATATTCGAGAAACTACGATGTAGTGATAAAGTGTGATGTTTCCAAGGATGACTTTCGTCTGTCATCGCGCCTGGCTCCTTCATGGAGACCAGGCTTACTAATATTTACTAATTAAGGAATTAAACGCCTCATCTAATCTAATCATCAATCGATCTCCTAACACCAAGCATGGATTGGCAAGTACCCGGCCTCCGTCATCGCAATGTTGGCGCTCACATGGACACGATTATAATCCGAGAGGGCATTTCGGTTGGCCTTCAGTGCTTATTGACTCCCCGGGCACAGGGGGTAAATAGAGTGGGTACATCACGGTTCCCTGTGGAGTCGTAACACGCAGTTTAACTAGTGATCTATTGGACGCTATCATTACATGATTGTTGTTGGTCAAGATTACTTCACGTTTCTTGAAGCTATGTCTGGAATTGGGATCATCCCTTTGGGATGGATCGATCTGATGTCTTTGGTGCCACAGACTACCTGAGGTTCAGTGCCAGTACTTCGTTGCATAAGGCTGCACGGAAAACCATGCGTCGTCGAGGACTTTCAAAATTTCCTCCGCTGTATCCCCAATAATCAGTTATAATTCTCGTCGAATGCCTTCTACACTTACGTAGGGGCCCTTTCTCCAGATCGATCAAGTTCTGAAGAGAGTTAAGTGGCTGGGTCAGACGACTTTCACGTCCTGATGATGACGAACCTGCGTAATATGCCCCAGACTAGAAGCACCTATCAAGACTGCATCTCCATGTTCGCGTTTCAAAAGGCTATGGTGAGAGATCCATCGAAGCGCAATCTCAGGCAGAGTAAGACCATGTTGTACTGCAGCATCTCGAATGGTAGAGAGCGCCTGGAAGTAGTGCTCGTTCCAATACCTGGTATCGTCTCAGCACAAGTCAGGGCACTGAGGGCGGAAATGTATCAACCTGGCTCGATAATTCTATCACACAAAGGACACCGTCAGGGATCTTCAGAAATACGTAAGAGAGATATACATACTCTTCCTTGGCCCTTCTGTGGATCGAAACGTGACCCGCTCTCAACTTGATCATTTATTGAGATGTACCTGTCAGTGAAGAATCCACCTGCCACTTCATAGGGGGTGAGTCGCGGACACGATCTCATTGAACCGTATGAACTTACACGGATTGAACTCATAGAAGCTGATACCAAACTTCCTCAAGCACGGAAGAAGTTCCGGCTCGACATTTCTGTATCCATGGAATATGAGTCCACCCGATATTACCTTCAGACCGAAGGAGACACACCTATGGATTGCATTGTAAATGCCCTGGTACGCAGTTGGTTGTATGTACCCATTCGCCTTGCATATTCCGACCATTTCGGCAACCTCCCATCTACCTTCAACAATGAGTCATGTAGGTGGGTTGTGTACAATGAAGCTTACGCGGCATAGTTACTAATCCCGAAACGCTTGAACTTTCCCTCCTTGTGCAATTCATCCACTGCCTTAAGGGTAACCTCGTATGGCGTTGTCCTATCGGGACCATGTAAATACCACATTTCTATCTGACTACGAAGATCCAATTAGAAGTTGTAGACATAGGCTCAAGCGTGGCCCGATATAGCATACTCTGCGTTCAGAGCCTTGAGGGATATGTCGAGGAATTTTCTCAGATCCTAGAGATATCCTAAGTCAAAATCCGGCGCGTTCAACATCGCGTTCACCTCTGGGGAATGTGAAATGATTGGAGCCCCTGCGGTTCTAAGCCTCGCATTAGACTACGAAAAAGAACATGGATCAGCGGTTGTAGCAAAGAGTGACGCATGCCTATAATCACCACATTGGGATATAGTTTCGTCTCCAACTTCAAGCCTCTTCCTTTCCAATCAATCTTCCCCAAGATCTCCTCGCTCGTTCCCCCCGCATACACCCTGGCGGAATCAATCTTGAAGAAAACGCGTTAGGGATAAATGTAGGGGAATATTTTTGTTAGTATCGCCAACCTCTGTATGTCCGTGAGCCTGAAATATATCCAGGATTGCTTCAACGTCCTTGACTTCATGAACGCGGGCACCTGTCGCCAATGTCTGATGTGTAATGACTCAGGCAAATAAGAATATGATATTCTCACCCTCCTTCCCAGCTTCACCGAAAGTCATGGCGCCCTAGCATAAACATCAGGTTTCCCGAAAAAACTCAAGAAACTGAGAAAACGAACCATGACAATGTTGAGCGCGCTCGTCTGAGTTGGCTGCGTCATCTTTGTGGCGAGGATTAGAATGGGGTTGAGACAAGGAGGACTGCTGAGAATTCACGAAACATCGTGACTATATATACAGGATGAGCCTGAGCGTGAGGGTCATCTCGCACTGTGGTGACGACATTTCGTCAATCGGCGAATACGCTGCCGAGAATTATGAGATAACCATGTGATCGATTCTACGGAATGGAGACGGGGGCGAGCTGAGGACGCGACATGTAGTGGGACAGTAAGGCTTGATTGGGTTGGTACAGAAAATTAGAGCTAAATATAGCTGCGAACGCAAGATAAGAATCCTGATATTCCAACCCAGTGCTTCCCGAAGTTTCTCCCTAGGGAGCGATATTCAGTGATAGTATTGAGCGGCGTAGGGTTTGACAGATAGCCATGCTTCATCTAGGGCCTTCACAACTTCCTCGGCTAATACAGGTCGCTGTTAGGCACTGCCCTTTGCACATGTGAATGAGGGAACACATACGAAGGGGCCCTTTCTCGAGATCGATCAGATTCTGTTTGCCGCTGCAATTAGGACATGACAAAGAGGAAACTGTTGATGTCCACGAACCTGTTCAATGTGCTTTAAACTTGAAGCTCCTATCAGTACTGAATCGCCATATTCCCTCTTCATAAGACTATGGTGTGAGACCCAGCGAAGAGCAACCTCGGCTAGAGTGAGTCCGTTTTTGGTAGCAGCGGCCTGAATAATCTCAAGGGCTTTGAAAAAATGCTCGTTCCAATACCTGCCAAGGTTCCTTTCAATGCGTTATCAGGGAATGGTGAGAATGAGCCCACCTCTGGCGATACATCTGCAATTGCATTCATCAGCTCGTTGTCCCTGCGAAGAAGCAGAAGGCACACCTTTCCCTGAAATCTAGAAGGATCAAAACGGGACCCTGCTTCTGCTTGATCCTGGGGCGAGGAATACCTGCCAGTAAAGAACCCGCCGCCCACTTTCAGAGCGACGCTGTCAGTGAGTAGTCTTCCGATCGAGTCAATGGGCTATCATACATGGATTGAACTCGTAGAAACTGATTCCAAATTTCCTCAAACACGGGAAGAGTTCCGGCTCGACAAGTCTAATCCGGATGGTCAGACCTGAGTATCCGAGAAAAACACTTCCTGTCCCCTCGGGATGAACTCACCTCTGGATGGCATTATAGACGCCTTGATATGCGGTGGGTTGAATATACCCATTGGCACGGCAAATGCCAACCATTTCCGCAACCTCCCAACTATAAAGTCGAAAGTGAAAACGGGCCCCAAGACGAGACAACCGCACGCAATACTTACGACATATAGTTACTGATTCCAAACCGCTTGAATTTCCCCTCTTTGTAGAGATCGTTGATAGCTTTGAGCGTCGCTTCGAAAGGGACGGTTCTATCAGGACCGTGCAGGTAAAACATCTCGATTTGGCTGTGATGGTAATTACGGACTTCCATTTCACTCCGGTTCACATGGGCGAGACAAATGGGATACGTACTCAGCTTGAAGCGCCTTGAGAGAGATGTCTAGATATTTGCGGAGATCCTCAGGGGAATGAGAAGGCATTGGCATATTCCCAATAAAAGCCCTGTATTGAGGAAACGCCTAACGACGATGGTGTCAGAATCCAGAAAATTGATTAATTTTATTTTGGTGAAAGCCTCACGGCCATAGGGTACAACTTGGTCTCCACTTTCAATCCACGGTCTTGCCAATGGATATTTCCAAGATATTCTTCGCTTGTACCCCCAGTGTACATCCTGGCTGTGTCGATCTGAATTGATAATTCAAGGTCTCAACATCGATCCGTAGATCGGTACAGAACGACACGAACCTCCGTATGTCCGTGGGCCTGAAATGCGTCTATGATGGCCTCAACATCCTTGAGGTCATGTACTCTGGAACCTGGAGGATATCAAACATTAGATCAAAAGGAGAACGGATGATCGAACACCAACCTTCAACGCCTTCTTTTCCGAATGTCATCGCCCCCTACAAAACAACGTCAGGTCACATATGCCTAGGCACACGCGAGACTTACCAGAACGATATTCAAAGTACTAGTTTGCTTCACAGCCGAGGTAGACATCACTGAGGTCAGAGCTTAAGCAAGTGGGAGAAATTCTGTACAGAAGTATGCCAACGACGAAGAGCACAATACGATCTCTCAGTTGAGTGAGACCATTTTATACTCCACAATGGAGACGCATAAGTCATCTTGTCCTCCGACTCGGACATCTCGAAAAGGAGCTGGGAACAACGATTTGCTTGCGCAACCCGACTCGGACTACTCTTCTATCCGGACGGTCATTTATTTACAACCAATACCGAGAAGCATGGACTTTAACATGATCCCAGGCCTCATCTACCACCTTCACAACCTCTTCCGCTGGGTTGAGGCTCGTTATTTCCATGTCGGGATACGAAAACAAAAATCATACTCACGTAAAACCCCTTTCTCTAGATCATCCAAATTCTGTAGGGTTCGCCACAAGGATCAGCCATAACCCCGGGAAATGATGCATACTCATGCAGAATGACGAACCTCTTGAATGTGCTTCATATTCGAAGCCCCGATCAGAACTGAATCTCCGAACTCTCGTTTCATGAAACTGTGATGAGAAATCCAACGAAGGGCTATCTCTGTCATAGTGAGATTATACTTCGTTGCAACCTGTTCAATGGAGGAGAGTGCCTCGAAATAATGATCTTGCCAGTACCTGTGGCCGAGTGAGACTGTCATTGCGCTCGAAACAAACGAATGCTTACCGAGCACGATAGACCTACACGATGGCATCGTTTGAGAGTCGCGTTAGAAGCGGTAGACGATGGAGCACGCACTTTGCCTTGGTCTCTGTTTGGGTCAAATCGCGAACCAGTCTCAATATCACTTGTTTGAGGGTTGTATCGTCCAGTAAAGAACCCTCCGGCCACTAAATAGTGTGATCAGAAGCAAGCGGGCACACGAAGCTCTAGAAAGGACGTACAAGGATTGTACGCATAAAAACTGATTCCAAATTTTCGGAGACACGGGAACAGCTCCGGTTCGACGGCCCTAATAGAATGAAAAGAAGTCGTCACCCCGATTCTGGTGTGTGTCGCGACAATGGGTCTTACCTATAGAGAGCATTGTATATGCCTTGATATGCAGTTGGTTGTATATACCCGTTTGCCCTACATATCCCTACGATTTCCGCGACTTCCCATCTACGTTGTTCAAGAGGTGTTCGTTACTTCAAGACGATTGGGATTTACAGGTCCTGAGGGTGGGACGTACGACATGAAGTTGCTCAGACCGAATCGTTTGAACTTTCCTTCTTTATAGAGGTCGTTTATTGCCTTCATAGTTTCCTCATAAGGAGTTGTTCTATCAGGAGCGTGGAGATAGAACATCTCGATCTGTCTAGATACAGAATACACAGATCAATGATAAGTAAAAAGTTTGAAAGAAGGTCCAATACGAACTGAGCATTGAGAGCTTTCAACGATATGTCCAAGTATTGCCGTAGATCCTACATTCTCAAGTCTCAGACAGCAGATGATGCAAACGTTCAGACGAATCAGTACCTTTGGTGAATGTGTAGGTAGGTCCTTGACGCCTCCATATCCTTGACGTTCGGGGTATGCCTACCATACGACCCGTCAACGACGTCAAGGCAAACAAGGTTCATGGAAGCCTTACTCCAAATGGCCACAACTTGGTCTCAACCTTGAGGCCTCTCTCTTGCCATCCTACGCGTCCCAGATATTCCTCACCAGTACCGACAGCATACATGCGTGCGGTATCAACCTTTCAACGGCGTTTCGATAAGCGCAAACCAAGGATGGAAAGTGGGAGTGGAGACCTCAGAATGACCATGAGCTTGAAAGACGTCGAGGATTGATTTGACGTCCTCGAGGTCGTGGACCCGAGCACCTAAGATGCAAATTGGTTCATGATAGTTCGGCGAGAGCAGCATGAAACCTCACCTTCTTTGCCTTTTTCACCAAAGGTCATGGCGCCCTGAAACGATAAGCAACTGATCAGGTTCCGATGTGAGTTCATGAATCGAATAAGGTACCATAACGATATTGAGATTACTACGTCGTTCGAGTTGAGACATTACGAAGTGGAGGATCAAATGCCAGTAGATGCGTTGGGAAAGATGAGTGGAGAAAATCAGTCGGTTTACTGATATTTTATAGCTACAGTCGATCAAGAGACAGTAAGGCAACTTCCTCCGACTCGGACTCTTCCACACGCGGTCCATGGAGAACTCGGAGATATCATCAAGTTTCGTAAATGTTTGTGGAGAAGACTTGACTGGTTGTTGAACGTCCTGATACATTGGGAAGCATAGGACTTCTCGTCTGTTCCTTACACACATTGGTGCGCAATGACCTCCTCTTGTCGGAGTAAGCGCTCGCCAGGAGGGTGCCGGCGCTTTCCGGACCAATCAAGCGTCGAGAATGATGCATAAAGCATGGAAATAGAGCTTGAGATAATTAGAGAGGAACGGGCAATTAAGACCTCAGTGTCGACTCATCGAGCTCAGCACAGGGAACGGTAGGACCAAGATAAGGAGATATGCATTTGGTTGTTACGACAGCATGATTACAATGGCGATTCAAGAGAAAAAACCGTCCACGTTGAACGAGCCTTGAAGACAGGAAGCTTGAGCACGACGAATCATGGACGAGGTGTAGGGCTATACCAGTTACACAAGATGTCCGTGGCCAAGTTTTTTGTTCTACGCCTTCTTGGAAGCCTCTGCATGCTCCTTCTCGAGAGCCGCCTGTTCGAACGACACGTAAAAATCCCCAGCGTACGGACAGTCGAAAGATTGCTCACCAACTCAGCCTTCTTCTGCTCAATCTAATGTAAAGCTTGGGTGAGCAGCATGAGGATATCGAAAGGCAAAATAGCGCACCTGCTTCTTCAACTTGGCCAACTGCTCCTTCTCATGCTCGCGAGCGTACTGGTCTAAAGAAAGGATGGTATGTGACGGAAGGAGCTAGGAACCGAGTATGCCTGAGCTACCTTCATGAGCCCTCTCCTTTTTGCTATCGAAAGGAAACCGAGTCAAAAACGCGTTGCGAAACCGTAGGAACCCCTATACGACTCACTGGAAAGCATCTTCGGTATAGAGGCGTGTCGACACGGGAGCGACACGGGGAAGACGACGAACAGATCCTGAAGTGAAACGAGCAAGCATTGTTGATAGAATGAAAAGGTGGGTGTAGATGAGTGCGGGGTGGATGAGTTGGTGGTTTGGTCCGTATATTCCGGGGAGCGTTTATACCCAACGGCAAAGGCGAGCCACGCAGCTGCCAATCAGGAAACGGCTTCATTTCGGATTTGGCCGTGTCCCGTCCGAGACCTGCCGAGCCACCAGGTCACACAGGGCACCCGCGTGTCACACAGTCAGTCACGCACGCTCCTTCACTTCCGACTATGTCCTCCATGTTGCTCAGGCAGGCCTCAATCGCAGTATGTTCTCCTTCTTGCTCATCGGGTCGGTGTAGGACTAATCGCTGTCGAATGTAGGCTCGCACAGTCTCGCGCTCGTGCGCATTCTCCACTTCTGTGGTGTCAAGGGGTGCGTCACACGTCCGACACGCCCGACGATTTTCTTGACACGACCAAATTTTGAACCAACACAGACATTGTTCAGAATCTCTACGTCTCGGGGCTCAAGGGATACAAGCCACCTCCCATCGTAAGTTCATTTTGCACAATCTACCTAGATTGATTCATAACCTTGGAAAATTCATACAACCAGGCTCAAGACGCCCACGTCGGTGTCGTCAAGGCATACTCAATTCCTCCTGTTCCTCAGCCTCCCACTCTCCCCAGCGACCTCGCATCCGAACTCTCCGCTTACGATGCGTCCGAGCCCACAGTAGCAGAAGCTCCAGTCACTGCTTCCTCAACCGAGCAAGTCACCACTGGTGCCGACACTTTCCTTACTTTCTTGGAGGCCGATTTGCCGAAGGACGAGGGTCACCACTAGATTGTCGGGACACAGGAGGGAGCCGCGTTGTAGACATTTGCCGTTCAAAATTATTCATTTCTGCAATCGCTATTTGCTACCCCGACCATCTACCACGAATCGCCGGATCACCGGGATCAGGCGGAATTAAACGTATCTCACTGCACTCGAAGCCATGCGGGGTTGAGCGAATTGCAAATACAGCGATGCACTCTACGACCAGGCAAATACAGGTCACTACTCCCAATGACAGACAGTCGCAATTATGAACATGAATCGTCGCCAAGTCCATCGCTCCTCTGTCACCCCCAGAATCGACATTATGTACAATTTGAGCACTGTGGGAGCTGGGCATGATGAGCATGGCGAATGAGAAACGAATCGGTCTTTCATACCTCAGGCCGGTAGCCGATGGATTGGCCGATGTGCCACGGATGAGAGATTCTCGTCTTAGCGTACAGTGAGTGTGCCAGAGTCGGAGGTCTCATTAGAGCTTGAGTATCCGGGTGGGACTGCAGTGGTATCTGCAGTGCTCGTACCAAACTGAACGCTGCTGGCATGAAATGATCCATCCGTGTCCATGCCATGGTTGCCGAAAGTACGAAGATTGAGAATACAACGGGAATAGAGCACTGCAGTAAACCTAAACAATAACGACTCTCGAACACATCAAGAGAAAGAGGTTACGAGAAACCCACAGATAGGAAAACTGGGTAGCATTGGAAGCTATGGGTAGATCCTGGAGCCATCGAAGTCAGCGTGGACTGCCAGATATTAATGCATAAATGTTGACCGTGAAGAGGGTACTGATCACAAAGACCATTACCAGAAGATGAGCCCTGCTGTAATACTCAGTGGAGCTCTGCGTGGTGTGCAACTCGCGACATACCCGAAGTATAGCATTCCTGCGAAGAACGATAGGCCGAATCTTGAGTGCATTGAAACGGAGCACAATTGAATATACCTCACCATATTCAATCATCAACGTTGTCAAGCTAGTCCTCAGTCCTGCTTGGGTCACTGTGCGTTGAATGCCTCTGATCTTCGCCCATGTTAAGACCAAAATAAGGCCGTCAGTGAATATGATACAACCAGAAAGTGCGGCCCAAGCTGGCAAGGGTAGAGAAGGTGAGACGACGATGACTACAGTAGGCATGTGATGTACGTGCAGCTGTAACGCGGTTATCAGGCTTCGGTGAGCATCGATGAACCATTTCGGAGGGGTACTGACTTTAGTATGAAAGGAAAGCCTAACGGGCTCCATGTACAGCATCCTTTGCAAGGAAACGACCAAGACGAAGCCGCAACGCTAGTTTGTGACGAATATGTGTACTATAACGGATCACAATCAGTCTCTGATAATTTTGGAGGGGTAAAACCTACGAGGTTGAGACCGAATGGAAGGAAAACGAAGGGAAAGACCAGGAATACAGGGAGCTGACGTTTCCCCAAAATTGCCCACACCCGTAGTAAACTGAATACTGAAACGATATACTCTTGATCAACCAATCCAGGCGACATCATCTGGCAACGAATACGTACCACCATACAATAATGCACTGCCAAGTTGGAAGACATTGGTTACTCGTAGCATATGCTGGCATCTATATGTTGATCAGTTCACCTCAGTCACTGTGACATAGAATCTCTTGCGTACTGCTGTGAAACGTGAGTGAACACCTACAACCTGAACAACACCAAAGCGCCTCACACACCTTATCCGTTGGGGAAAACATTGTCGGCAAGAAGTTGGCCACAGTCCATCCAATAGGACAGATGCGCATCGTCAGGTACAACAGAGTCGCCAATGAAAACTCGCGTTTCCAGATGACCTCTACCTCTTCTGCAACGGTATCGAAGAATTCATAGACAATGATCACTGTAATGATAAGTAGTCAGACATTGATACTCTTTCCCAACATACTGAGGTACCAAAGTACGCGAGGTGTGCGGATGAGCCAAGAAATCTGTACGACGCCAAGGACAAGTGAGCTGTACAGTAGATGATGTGCACTGGCAGGACTCACAAATCGTGACACTGCTGAACCCTCATCGAATCAGTTATTCCGAAAAGGGCCATCGTAGAAAATGTACGGAGTTCACTTCGAGCGAGACTGTAGTACCAATTGTCAGTGAACGTGTTTGACTGGGTAGGTTTTCTTATATATTTGTGTTTTCCGCCGACGTTGTCAGCATTTCATCTTGAGGCGATCCCTCCGTGACATCCGTTGGGAACTCTTTCAGTGCAAACAGCTCGGAGAACATGGTGTCGATGTCCTGAGGGCAATATCGGGTCTGCAAGTGTACCCAAAGCGCAGAAAGATGTAATGATTGACTTGTCTGAATGCCGGTTTCAGCAAAATCGGGAATTCAGATTCAAAACATCTCACCACCAAGCGCCTACGAGTCTCAGAGGGGCAGATCTCATACCGAAGTAGGCTTTCGAAGGTAATGTCATCGCTCAAACGCTCAAGCGCACACATCACCCCTGCATAGGCAAACATGACGATGTCTCCACAAGTCGGCACCTGAATGAGCGGGTTAACAGAGATAAGGCAGGTTGTCAAATCATCGCCTCCAGCACGCCTAGATTATGAGATACACGTCGCCGCAGGTATCAGCGATCATGATTTAGAAGGGGACAGACCTTCTGCAAACTAAGATCCTACTTGATCGTCGACAACGGACAATGGGATCTGATACGTCCATTGCTACGCGTACGTTGTATTGTGACCCAAGGGAAGCTGGAGAGAAGCCATGAGTCCAATAGTTGAACAATGGTGCAGGAAGTAGCAGAGCTTTGCCATTCTGCGATTCAAGTAAGACGGTGACGGGGAAATGGTTGTGCCTTACACATTACAAGGGGTACGAAATCCCGGCAGACCCGAAAGCTGACTCGTCCAGACCCTGTATCATAAGCGATCACTATCTTTTAAAATTGGAGGACCGAAGCTGTTAGACATTCCAGAGCAACACGTACCTAGCCGCAATCCGAGACTCATGATCAGAAGCCTGCCAGTGCAGATGTACCCAACCACTGGCATATCGATGGGCCACGAGTGTTCGGCGCTCCTCGTACTACGCCACACCAGTGGCAAAGCCAAGCCGGTGAAAGTTCAAAATACCTTGACGGATGATTTATACCTGCGAGAGCCGGTGAGTGTAGTGGGCCTGCGCAATCATGCGCTGGCAGTATGGTGTCGGTACCAGTTGACATCAGATTCTAACCAACCGCATTCAATGTTCGACATTGGTGCTGTCCATCCAATGGGACAGATACGCATTGTCAAGTACGAGTACTTCGGAAACGAGGACTTGCGTTTCCAAATGACTTTCATTTCGTCAGATAGTGTGTCAAATACATCATACATGACAATCACTACAACAGAAAATCATCAGCCATTGGGTACCAAGATCCAAGTCTCGCATTAAGTTGAGATAACCAACAATACCAGATAGACACAGAAATATCGAAAGCTACACGATGCAGAGGCGAAGTAAACTATGCAACGGAATATAGGAATGAAATCAATAGGACCCACAGCGTTTGATAAATCTCCATCTTCGTCGCGTCCTGAGATAGTTCCATTGTGAAAGCGAGCGGAAGTCACTGGATCGAGGATCAAGTTCTGTTTGTTGGAGATGACTTTGCCAGATGAGTTATGTTCCATTCAGTGCGCTTGTTTCCCTCAGATAACATCAGCCATAGGTGCCAAGCAGGGGCGACATCCACGGAGGCCGGGTCTTGATGGTTGAAGGATTCGGGATTCGGGAGGGTACTATCTCAAGTAAGAACGAGCCGTCCTGAAACAAAAACGACTGAGAAAAGATTCAAATGACTCGCAGAATGTAGTAAGTCCTGAGTTGCCTACACCTCCAGGTCGAAGACACCCACCTTTCGGTCCTCCACAGGCTGGGTTACCCTGCATTCCTTGATTCCTGCGATTCTTATCCCTATGTTTGGCGATATTCACCGATTCCAAGCGATCGGGACTTTTCCCTGAGTTCAAGTGGTCGATTGTCTTCTCGTTTCCAGCACAAGGCCTGAGGGTGAAAGCTACGCAGAGTGATGGTGGTAACAGCGGGATGTGGAGACGTCTCGACCAATTGCAAGCAAGCCACCAGTTGCCACAAGGCCGAGGCGAGACAGCCCTCCTCCCTAACGATCGGCTTCGCCACACCGATCCCCTTGCTCTCAGGCCTCAGGCCTCAGGCTAATCATGAAAATCCAACATCCGGGACTTAATATCCTCCCCACCTGGAGAGGCGCAGTCCCTCATCATTCTGCTCAGAACATGAAGGTTCCGTGGATATAATATTTCTATGTAGCTCGAAAGTGTGTTTTCACACTTCCACATCTCGCGGCAAGGCGTATGCTGGTGGCTGGTGACAGGCAGTAGTAGTGCAGTGGTACGGGACCTCTGCGATGTAGAACCGTTTGATACGGACCCCCAAGGTTCATTTCTCAGGTCTATATATCAAGGTAAGATACCCGCCGATTGTATAACCGCCGTCTGTTACGGAGGATATCCTAAACCTGTCGCCCAGGCCCAGGCACCCGCTACTCATACTGTGTACTAGGAAAACAAGACGAGGTGAGCCGCCTCTTCTACGAATCGCATGGAATCTGCCAGGTTTTTTTTCAGACATCGAACAACAACATCGTGCTGAGGGGGAACGAGGAAAGGATACTTCGTGGCATGAAGGACCTGTTGTTCGAGGACAATTATGATTGGAATCGGGTCAAGTACATAATCCTGTCCACTTTCAAGACGTATAACACATCATTTAAAACATAGGCAGCCCAATTCTGAAATGCTCAAAGGCAATCACTCATTCCGCTGCTCCTCGATAATTCCCGGGTCGCCTCCTAAAACGGCCCCGCTGGCAAGTCGAGGGTTCAATTTATTGATCAGCCCAAGTATAATGCGAGCAACATGAGCGGGGTTAACACACCTGGTTTCATCCTTTGGCTGGGCATTGAGAATACCAACTGATAAAGGGGTTTCAGTCTGTTGATCAAGTCCGATTCCGTTCCCAGATGCGTCTTGGTGACTGTCGTTGTCGAGTGGAGCTCCCATGTTGCCCACTAGGCTTGTTGCAAAATTGATACTGCTGTAGTGAAGGGACCTATCTGGATCAATGCCCCCATTGTCAAGAGTTCGAAGATTCAGTATGAAGCGAGTAAATAGAATCGAGGATAACCTAGTCGAACGTAAAATCAACGAAGATATTCCTACCACCGAACCTGACTCACGCTGTTGAGAAAAACGGAAAGGCCAATCCTAACATTGTCTGTACCTCGGTCAGAACACTCGCATCTACAAGTAGTAGCTGAAGGTCTTAACTGTCGGGGCATAGTCTGTTACTATCACAGCAATATTAGCAACGAGATGACATCTGAGCGTGAATGATCAGCAGCCAGATAGCCACGGGATGTCAGGATGTGAGATACCCGAAATAGAGTGAGCCTGTAGAGCGATACGGATATGATTAGAACGGAAGTATATCTTGATGTGGGAGTAGTGCCGCACCGTCTCTCATGATCAATGTCACGAGATCTGCTCTTAGTCCGACTCTTGTAGCAGCCTGTTTGATGCTATACGTCTTGGCCCATGTCAACCCCATGACGAGAATGTCGGTGAGAACAATGCAGCTACGAGTAGTAACGCCGACTGTATAAATGGAAGATGAGCTGATTCAGTTCGAACTCAAGTGTATCCATACCTCTGTGTTTCATACTTCAGTAATTTCTCTTTGAATAGATAGAGGGAATACGAACATGTGTACAAATTGTGGATTAAGTGACACCAAGGTGAAACAATTGTTGCAGGGAAACGATTCTGAAAATCCTGCGAAGCCAGTTTGATGTATGAACAAATGCTTGTGGTGATGTTATGTCAGTGGTTCTTTCCGATTCGTGAAGCAGGAAGCTTACCAGATTTGTACAAAATGGAACCAAAGAGAGAGGAAGGACCAATGCCAGAGGGAACAGGCGTTGGTCCCATATTGCCCACACCCGTAATGAATTTCCGATTCCTGGCTTCAGAATCGGGCTCCATTAACTACGAGGAATTTTGCTCCACCCAAACACGCTAAACCTTTCCGGGTTTCGGAAATGAAATTTCGATATCCGTGATAATCTGATAGGTCTAGCGAGTCGGTCTTGAGGATTCTTCAGTCTCCGCATGAAGTTTTGTGGCTGACTTGGGCTAGAAAAGGTAAGTCCGTTATGACCGTCCATGCGAAAGTGGAGTAAGTGACGTCATTTTTCTTGTAAACACGATTTGAAGGGGTCCGGCATTGTTCGGCATACTTCGTTCTTTCCGCTGGCACTTGCAGGTAAAACGGCGCTGCTCGCCGCACGCCAGGGTGATCCCCCAGCAGAGTCTAGAAGTCCTGTGCCACTCTTTTAAGGGAAAATCCCTAATCAGAGATATAAAAAAAATGGAAGTTACAAATATAGACAGAATAAACCAAAAAATTCATCATAATAATCTAGAGTCTTAAAATTTAATGATAAAATCAAAATAACTCTTTAAAGCTACTATCAAAGAGAATGTATATATCATGAAATGTGGTTTTTGTTTTTTTTTTTTGAATTCTTAGTTCTTTG
>JANAWD010000234.1:0-51252 GCA_027627245.1 Meripilus lineatus | reverse complement strand
CTTTTTCGTCGCCGTCAGGGCTTTTCTCCTTTCCCCGATGGATACCCCAGTCCCATCCCGCCTCAGGCTCGTCAGGAACTACGCACACATGAAGTCGCCGGACAACGACGACACTCCCGTGGCTGGCCCATCGCGCATCTCTCCACCCTGGCATTTTCGCGACGTTCGCGATGAAGATGATGATACACAATCAACTCCCAGGATTACCGCAAATGCTCACCTGGCTGGAGAGAGGGACTCTCCCACATCTCACTCCTCATCTGCACCCCTGTCTGAGTATCACTCTCGTCTTCGCGATGCCCTCTCCAGGATGAACAGTCTCAACAGCCCAACGGCCCCAGCACCCCCTTCTGACTCGGAAAGGGGACTCTGACTATGAGTCCGTCGACCGCACGTTCTGAAGCACCGAGTTTTCATCAGCAAAGCGTTCGAAAGCTCTTCTCGCGCGCACTTCGAGACCCCGGAGATACACCTCAGAAACCGAGGCACCGAAGGAATAGCATCGATGCGAGCGAGGTGGAGGAGAGCCCTCGCAAGGAGCGCGTCTCGCGAGAGAGGGCCGAGTATAAGGGGAAGCGGAAGAGTATCAGCGACGAGGAGGCCGAGAGACTAACCAGTGCGCCACTATTTCTTTTTTCCATTCTTGTCGATGACATGACATGACCTCACTCGTTTCTGGCACAGAGTCTTCCTCGCGCAATAGCGACACGTCTTCTCGTCCCTCGACAAGTTCAGCTGCAGCTACATTCGAAGCACTACGTCAGAGGCTCGGTCCCTTGTCCAAACAGCCCGTCTACCCCCCGCCCAGTATGCACAATCTTATGCACAAAACAAACCACCACTGACACTGACGTAGAACCAATGTCGGAGGCATCTGATGCGGTGCCTGAACCAAGTGTTGAATCCATGGATTTCAACCCCCCTTCAAATTTCGGAAGCTCAACGAATACAGCACCGATTGCAACCAGCACCCCCTTCCGCTCAGTGCAGATGCCTTCAGAGATCCAACTTCAATCCAGTAAGTTGACCCGAACCAACTGATCAAGTATATCTTGTTCACCGAAGTATAGATCTTCTGAGCCAGGACTCGGAGATGCAGCGAGTTATGAACGGGACGGATAGCTGCGAGAGCGATTCAACCCCGGCCGCAGCAAAGAGAAGTGAGTCGCACCAATGCAGATTATGCAATATTTGGCTCAGCTATTTCCAGTGTCCTTCCCACAAGCCAGAGCCCCCAATGGTCGGGCTATCACTCCTGCTCGGCCTCTTTCTTGGACCTCCCACTCAAAGTCCCATTCGACACACAACCTACCCCAGAGTAGGCGTACGAGCGATGACTTTAGTTCTTCATGTGAGTTTCCCCAGTTGGTTGAGATGTTCTCGCCCTGATTTGTTCGTAGCATCTCGTCCAAGCTCGGTTCTTTCGTATGTGGATGGTAAGTCTTCCTGTGTCTTTATGCGGTTATGGTTCTGATCCGCCTACTCTTCAAGCGGACACAGAGCGGCGCAACGATGGTGAGAAGGGGAAATTGTATGAACGTGAACGCGGTTGGAACAATCCAAAGACAAAGTCCCCTGGAAGACCGGTCACCCCTGATCCTACTCGTCACCACCATTCCAATTCATCACCATCCCAGTCCATCGTAATCGCCGGAGGTCGCGCAAGCCCTTTCCCGCAGCTCGCTCGAAAAGGGAGCGCCGCTTCGCTAAGGAGTGATGATGGTACCTCTTCAAGGGCTAGCTCTGTGAGCTCTCGCTCAGAATGTACGTACCGTTTCACCTTCTGTTTTGCCTTCGTCACCTCACAACATCTCCTACAGATCGTGAGCGGCTCAAAGAGATGGAAGAGGAGAAGAACAAGGAAAAAGAGCGGCAATGGAATAGACCGCATTCGCGTCTACGATCCTTGTCGAACGTCAGCATGAATTCACCTCCAGAGCGTACTCGAACGATGAGCCACCCTACAAGGCCAGGAACCGCTCAGAGCTTTTTGACGCCAGACAGGAACAGACGGTCGTCGTTCATCCCAATGACGAGCTCAAGTAGACCAACTTCCCCTACGAGTTCAACGTCTAGTCGTGACCTCTCGTTTGAACATGAGGGGGAAACGGAACGAGAGGTAGAGCATGTCAGAGAGCGAAACTGGAACTCGCCTCATCCAAATTGGAAGGTCAATCACAGAAGATCCATCTCGCCTCTTCCGACATCTCCGCCAAAGGAATCATCGCCTGGCCAAAAGGACGTCCGCAAAGTGAATGGATCCAGCACAGTCTCTCCGAATCATCACACTTCTCACACACATTCACGTTCGCGAATGTCGGCAGACGAGACTTTACCCGCAAAGTCTTCACCACCTCGAGGCAAGCCGGACACCAAGGCCGGGACGCCTAAGGAAAAGTCCGTCGACAAGTCAAACGGTGTGCGGGAGCGGCGGTTGTCTGTACCTTCGCAGACACCGTCAAGACCAAAATCCCCCTCACCAAACCCAAGTCCCCATAGCAAGCTGCCTCGGCCAACGACAGACAGTCATCAACCACCTACTGCAGCAGAAAATGCGGAAGCTAGCAAGATACCTGGCTTCGCTACTCGGGCTGGGTGGCAGTTTCCTAGAAATCGCGCACCTCTTCCACCATTGGAACGCGAGGATACGCCACGTGTAGCGTCTCCGCCAAGGCCTGCAAGCCGAACATCGACCCAACGCAGCCAGATTCCTGTGAGGTCACCAAAGAAAGACGAGTTCGCGCCTCCCGTACGCGACGCATCACCGTCTCCGGCTGACGATCCAGCCAGCAAGAAGAGAGGACACAGGAGAAGTGTCACGTCACTGAGCCACGGCCATGGTGCATTACCGCCGAATGCTCGACCCAATTATGTTGAGAGTGATGAAGAGGTGCCTGATCTCCCTGATATTGTTTTGGTTCATGATATGGAGGAGGACATGATCCATGGTGAGTGGTTTCAAACTCTAATTTCTATTCAGGTTCCCTGAAGAGTCACAATAGACAGCGACCAGGATTCACCAGGTGCAGCTGCGACCCCATTGGCTCGTTCAGTTGAGCTGCCAGATGTTACACCGCAGCAACCATCACCACCTCATACCCCGTTACCTGAGATCAGCATCAATGGAAGTGACGGTGATTCCATGACCAAACCAGATTCCCCTCCGCCAACGCCTCCTTCTGAACCCTCTTCGCATATGTTTTCTCTATCCCTGCAGACTCCACCCCGACGACCTTCCCTTTCAACTTCGAGGATTGAGTTCCAAACTCCCTCACCCCCAAGGAATTTCCCAGCTCTTCCTGGTCCACCATCTTCCGAAGACGATACAGATCACGATATTGACGATGATAGGACACCTATCAATCGAACTTCAGACAACAATTTCTTGGGTAACTTGACGGCTATGAAAACACCTAAACCACCTGGCGCGTGGATGGCAACGCCTCAGCCCATTCCGAAGGAGCCACCTCCTCGACCGAGTTCAACGCCTCCGGAGCGTACACCACCACCTTCGGATCAAACATTCTTGACACCCGGTCCTTCGTCGCTCTCAAGAGCTAGCACAATGCCCACGCAGACACCTGCACCCCCCGGAGGATGGATTAATACACCTGGGGGTTCACTCAAGAGGAAAAATCTCCTCAAGGTTCGATTCGATGTTGAACCAGGGGATCTATCTTCGGATTCGATGGCTTCCTTACCAATGGTTGGTCCGGCGGATCTGAAACCGTTGAATGGATTGGACATCAAATCGATGCGATCGGCCGCAGATGATTCCGATGTCAAACTTAATGGATTTGCAGCTCCTTCTGCGCAGGTTGTGCAATCGCCGAAGGAAATCACCCCAGTTGAACGGGAGCCGACGCCTCCATTACCTCAACCGACTGTTTCAAGGCCGATTCGAGCCCCAGGGGCACCTTCGGTTCGTGTTGTGGATGCATTTGGCAGAGAGACGAAGTTGGATGAGCCTCCTCCGGTCATCCCCATTGCTGAGGAGGAGCCTGTTTCTGTCGATTGGAAGGCATCGAGGCACCAGGCGTCTGATGCTCAGCATGCACCGACAACATCAAGTAGTAGGAATTCCAAAGGCAAATCAACAGAACGCAATCGAAGTATTGTTCGATTCGTGGATTCGATGGGGCGGGAGATTATCGAAGGTGAAGAGGAGGCCCCCACGAAGAAATTGAAGAGGAAATCTTCATCCTCTAAGAAGAAACGCCACGCGCCGCCTGCGGAAGATCTATCTGAAGAATTTATACCGCCGACTTCTCATAATGAGGCTTTAGCTCGGGTTAGAGAGACGATTGCGCATTTGGCAGAGGATTTGGACGAGGTTGATCGGTGAGTTGAATATTTTTTTTGGGGCCTTCTACAGGTCATCCCTTTCAGGGTTTGGGGTGGGAAGCTGAATGTGATGGATTTAATAGATCGTACGGGGATTTGGCTTTGGATGAGAATCGGCTTGATGCACTTGAAGATGCGTCTAAAGCCGCGAGAAAGGCACGACAGAGGATTACGGAGTCTCTCCGTATTGTTAAGTCCGCCGAGGATGAGCTTCGCAATAGGTTTGGGTTCATGAGAGGTAGCAGGCTATTGGTGGGTTCAATTCTCGTTCTTTGCTTGATTTGTGGATTGGTTTGTGACTGATTGTTGATTGATTCTTTGTTGGGGATGGATGGACTCCCAGACCTCAAATATCGCCAAACATGTATCTTCTGGCAGGATCTTCAATTGGTGGACTGTCACACTGTTCTTGGTTATCCAGGTTGTTATTTTCCTGGCAATGTACCGGTGAGTACATTGACCGTTTTGTGAGGATCCGACTGAACTCATTTTCGGTTTTCTGTTTCTTTCCCCCCCTCTCTTGCATTATCTTGACAGTGGTTCCATGGTCTACGCCAGAAAACTTTTTATTTCACATTACTACGACCCTTTCTCCCCCCATATTCATACTCACCTTACTCACCCTGATACCTTCGGTCACAAGATACCCACCCATTACCCATCTTGGTCGTGGACCTTTGGTTCAGTCCCCGATACAGTGACCCGCGCAGGTTGGTCTGGCGTCTTTTCCGAGTTATGGGGCAACTTTACTTGTCTTGTTTCGGAACGATCGCAGTCTGCTTGGGATGCTTGGGTTCTACCACATACTACTGTTTCGAGGGACCGATGGCCTCCGACATAATGATGAATGACGATGAATGTATATATGAACAATAGCGGTATAATTGATTTTTGTGTGCTGATAGATAGAGACCTGTGTACTTGTATTTTTGAGTGTGTTTTTCTTTTCTTTTTTTTCTCTCTCCTTTCGTTATGCGGTCATTCGTAGCTGTTTTTTGTGTTGTTGTTTTGCGACTTGAATCGCTTTTGAATTAGACCGTGAAGGTCGAATCGTCAGCCTGTTGGATTATCCTCTTGTTCGTCCCACTCAGCACCAACGAATCTGGTGTCAATAATAACTTGGGTATTGCGTTAAAGGTATTGGGTCTGATTCCCTCCCCATCCAATAAGCGAAAACCAAAAGTGGATTACTATTGCATGAAGGAAACAGAATACAACATGAATGCAGGATGACACAGAGATGCAGTGAGTAGCGGTATCACGAGAGACAGTCGAGAATCAGGGCGCGAGAAATTCCTACTGGACTCTTAGAATCTCCTGCGAAACAGAATCGTGTCCAGTCTTTGTCAAACCACCAACGAACCTCTTGATGAGAGGTTCCCAACAATCCTTGGACAATTCCATATGAACGCCTTCACAAGTCTCAAGCACGACGTCCCCTCGTTTGTCGAGCGTTTTCAGCCCGATTCGATCCTCGGTATACAGCGGTTGCAGTCGCATGGGAATGATGGTTTTGTCGAAGATCCCGCTGGGCCAGAAACTACTGCGGGCGTCCTCTGAGGGAGCGTAGGATCCGAACCAACTGCTTTCTTTTGGCACGACTGTCACGTCCTCAGAGAAGAGAACGAGGACGAGTTTGTTGAGAGAACGAAGGTTCTTGGCGTATGTCTTATTCACGGCGTCGTCAACTTCGTTGTTGATCGAGGCGAGGAATTTATTGGTAGCTAGGTATTGGGGTAGTCGCTCTGGGTCTCTGAAATATTGGGCCTGGGTAACTTGTTAGGAAGCACCCGCCGACTATTGCATGTTGTCTCGATGCGTACCTGAACAAGGTTCTCTTGGGCGTAGTTGGAATAAACACCGCGACGTGCTGCGGCTCGAGCAAGTTGGCAGAGCACATCCCAAGGTCGGCATAAAGGAAGGTCGGATACACCCATGTGTTGTGAGCCGAATGTGATGAGATTGTGAATTGGAGGGTTGTTGTATCTCTCGACATAAGCTCGCAGAAACTGTCCGCCTATATTATTTGGTAAACGACACGCCTATATGCTGCGGAGAGGGCGAGGTAGCATATACCTTGAGAGAACCCAATGGCGTCAAAACCGCCCTTCAACTCGGGGATGCTCGCAAGCTGCAACGAGACATTCGCAATCTGGTCATTGACGTTTCCATACTACACATACGCACACGCGAATCGCCAGTTGGAATCAGCTTGGGGTTTCACTTTGACTACGACAGAGCGCGACGTACAAAGCCAGCTTTCCGGTCTTCCTCCAGATTCTGGTCTACGAATATCGAGTGTATGTATATCCCAGGGTGAATATCCCGGACTTCTTGCATGCATTCTAGCATTGCAGGTGAACCATAGGAATCACCCAATCCATGCCAAAACACGAGAGGTCTGGTTCTCAATCCCTGGGGTTGCCGCTCCTGCAACGGCGACGCGGAGACGTGTCCTAGTGTGGCCGCGAGTACGAGAAGACCCGCGTGTATCGCGTCCAGGAAAATCATGTCTGAATATTGTGAAGATGGGGAATAGCTGAGAGCCGTAGAAGATGAGCGCAGCAGCAAGGATGGGATGCGCCAGTCTTCGAGGTTCGGCCCCGAGCCTGTACTTGGCCTGCAGCTAGCACGATGACGTCTGTTTGGGATCGCTGACTCAGCAGGACCAGATTGGGGCATTCTCACAGAGTCTGAGCCTTCAAGCTTCAAGTTCACGTTCAAGTTCAGGTTTCGTGATCGTGAAAGATAGAATATTGAGCAAGAAATTACAAGGATATACTACACAACAATCGACAACATTGGGAACACTAGCGACACAAAACGTAAAAACGACAGCATTCTCGAGAGCGAAGAAAATAATAAAAATCCAGGACATCAAAATCACGCTCATGGTCCCAGTTAGACGGGCTGTGGGTACGAGATCAGCTATGAGTCGGTATCCCATACAATTACAGACAAGGCGACGATCTTACCGGAGTCCACTGCAGTTTACTTGACTCTTCTCCGAAATGACTCGTATCCATATCCGTAGTGGTCGTCTCTTTCTTTCCGTGTTGGCCAATCTTAATTTTTTCGACGCCGTTAGGTGGTGCAACGGATGCGAAGTCATCTGTCTTAGTTGAAGGTGCCCAATTGAATGCTGATCCTCCGGCGAAACTTCTGCCAACGTCTTTGAATGTGTGGGTCACACCATCCGAGGTGGAAAGACCGAGACCAAGACGGACAATGACCAGACTGAAGACAATGCCCTGTGACACGGTCATTTACGAAACCCCTCATATAATTGAGATAAGCCAAACTTACGACGATCGGAGAGACCTGCAAGAAACGGAGGTGAGCCTTCTTCAAACCAAAGGAACTCAGCGCCTGAGTACGTACCGCGTCTAGCAGGAGGTATTGAGCCCAGCTGTTTGCCAGATACGTGACCAGCAGGGTGGTAAGAGTGGCCGAATAGATAGCTCCAGACTCGACGATAACCAACAGAACGGGCATCAAGTTTGTTGCACCAACTCTGGTAGATAACTGATTCACCCTCCAAATCTTGAGTGCAATCAAACCTAGAACCAGTAAATCAGGCGATCCTTGAGAACGGGTCAAACACGAGAGATGATACAAACGAACCTGTGCAGATGATGTTGGTGGACAGTGTTAGTGTGAAGAAAGATGTGATCCAGTGGGAAAGCTGTTCTGCGAAGATCTCTCCTTCTGTTGTGATTTTGGCGAACGAATACAAGATACCAATGCCAGACACTGGAATAGGATTGCGACTTCAGCAGGAGGTAGATCACTGACGAATCGCTTGTATTACCTGTGCTTCCGACAAGCAGAAGACATGGGAAGGCGACTATCCACCATTTACGTCCCCAGACGACAGCTGAACGGTACAACTAGGTGGGGCGCGTGTTATATGGAACGTTTCCTCGCGGGCAGTTGCTGGAGTTCTCACCACAAACGCGTCACCAACAAGTGTTTGAGCAACATAAATCGTGCTTCCGAAGATATTCGTGAAATTCGAGAGTTGGTTGAAATACGCCGCAGGTCCCCCAGGCTGATCTTTGAAGATGATGAAGGCCTTGATAATCCGAGTGAAGTTCACGCCAATATGCTGCATCGCGTTCAATCAACTCAACTATCCATGCCAACCCTTACGCCGTTGTACTTACCATTGTAGCGAGAACAAACATCGTGATGGCTGTGCCGAACATGACTTTACTCATTCCACTCCGTGCGGCCATCTTCCTCCGGAGTACCCATATGGAGATCGTGAACAAGACACAGAATACACCTATGGCCATATCATAAATACTCAATTTCTTGGACTGTTGCCAAGCCAATTACCATAAAGTAGCGTCTGCACAAAAATGGAGACGAGTTTCGACTAAACACGAGGTTGCCGAGTGGGTTAGTATCGCAAGACCTTGAGGATCGTGAGTCCGCTACGCACCTCATCCGCAGGAAAATCGCTCTGTGCAGCCATGTGCGGACTCTAACAAGGATTGCGACCAAGGAGGAAAGAAGGAGCAGAAGCTAGTCTCACCATCTGACTGTTCTTTTGATATATATTGGCGTCTGCCGTAGAATTCTGGTCGCCTTCGTGGCGCGCGTGTGAGTTTTTCCGGCCACATTCTTCCAAGTCGACTTCCAATTCTGGTGTTTCCACGATTCCGGTTCCCCAGTCCTTGAGCCGCAAGAGGTGTTCTTCCATTATCATGTCTTTCAACGACTTCCACTGCCTGGATCATGTTTCATGGTAGCTCACTGTCGACCGAAGAAGAGCGCGCATTGTGCATCGTTTCTCTTGAATGTCAAACCGGGGGAACGACTTTGGTGCACTTTTCATTCTAAGTTTGATTTGAGTGCCAGTCGTACTGATCGCCCAACGGGCTCCGGCTGTGAAGATCGCGTCCTCGTGGCATTGGGCACCCATGTCCCATGACACGTTCAAAAAGACAGACCACATGCGTGCTCCGTATGTACGGGCGACAGAACGTTCGAAGATGGCTACAGTATCCCCGAAACCATCGATACGATATCAAGTTCTCATAACATAACGTAGTTAGGTTGGTTGAGATGAGCAACGATTAGACTTCACCATACAATCCCACCTTCCTTCATAGGCCAACCCAATTGCTCATAAGTCCACCCAAAAGCAACACCTCCCTTTCCATGGAACCCACAAACACTCCGGTGCAATCCTGGAGCTCGGTGTATCTGGTCAAGAGCAACCATTTCTTCAGGTGAGAGATCATCAACAAACTGTCAAAAAAAGGAAGAGACGTTAAAAAACGCCGTTTATCATCAGGTTCAGAGTATGGCAAGATAGACGCCAAGAGGGGAATTTATAGAACACTTTGCTCACATGAAGGTTCTGCTCGATCCGTTCTTTTGTGATGCTCTTGGGAACTACCACCACACCCTTCTGGACCAGCCAACCCAGGAGCACCTGGGCTGCGGACCGTCCCCGGAGAGAGGTAATATCGAGGAGAACGGGGTGCTCTGTAAGCTCGGATCTATACTTTGCCAAAGGGGAATACCCAGTCAGGATGATGGACTTCAACTTGCAGTAATCCCATAACTCGTGTTGAGGTAGGAGTGGGTGCATCTCGACCTAACAAGGGAAGTCAGGGGGTGTAGATCGTGTTCAACTCCTGTGGACGTGCCTGGTTGATTGCGGGGACAATAGTTGCGCTACGGAGAAGAATATCGAGGTTCTTTATGCTGAAATTGGATACGCCAATCGTCTTCACTTTGCCTACGTACAGGTCAGTATCCAGGAGGAGCCGATCTCCATTCCAAACCGACCTGAAGCAACTAGTTTCTCCATCTCCTTCCAAGTCTCGCAAAAGGTAGGGGATTCGGTTGGTTGTATCGCATCCCCTTGATAGCCAAACGCAATCAGTGTCCAAATCCCGATCGTACCTGAAGACCTTGTACCTTGTGGAGTTAGAGCCTGTGGCCAGTGCATTAGGAACAAATCCACGTATTCCAACCCCAGGTTTTCCAAGCTTCTTTGTAAACCTTCTTCAACGGATCCGTGAAACTCGCCACTTCACATACGAGCAAACGCCGGTCAGGTACAAGAAACATACTGTGGCAATAGGGGGAAACCCTTACGCAAGTTTCGTGGTCACAAAGATATCTTGGCGGGGAATACCGGAAAGTCGGATTGCTTCGCCCACTGCGTCTTCATTATCTGGTGTAACGTCGTTTTTATCAGTATCGCGAGCATGCGACGCCGTGCTTTTGTTTGAGTATACGTACAGTAGTTGAAAGCCTGATACACCAAGTGGCATTCGTCAGGTCAAGAGTCATATTCAACACTTGCATCGACTGACGGTATCAATATGGCGATACCCAACCTATCCCCAAGATCTCATTAATCTCTAGTTGGTGTTGAACACCCATTCGAGATAGATGCTCACCTTCAG
Organism: Meripilus lineatus; assembly: GCA_027627245.1. NCBI lineage: Eukaryota > Fungi > Basidiomycota > Agaricomycetes > Polyporales > Meripilaceae > Meripilus > Meripilus lineatus. The sequence continues at coordinate 40,477 of JANAWD010000234.1, read as the reverse complement.
GGCGTGTAGTACCATCTCCACGACAGCCTGTTTACCACCATCGAACCCCAAACCCATCCAACACCTATAGATTACAGCATTCAGTCGAGTCTGAAACATCGCCAAGCTGACAGATTCGCAACAAACCCTATTCCGATGACAGGAATATCCCGTCCATCATTCATGCGGAAAGTGCGTGGCCTCGTCATTATATCTTGCAATGCAGGGGGATCGACTTGACCCTTGGTGGACTCCAGAAGCTGGAGAGATAATATGGAGTTGCAGCATCATGGCGAATGATTGGAGCGGGCGTGTTATCTTTGGAGCGGTGAGAATCCGAGGCGCAGCGATGTCTAAGAAAAGAAGGTCGGGGCTTTGAAGGATCTCCCAGTGTGCATCGAGACGGCCTGTGCAAGATGGCTGGCAATCAAGAGATAGGATGGAAGAAGTGCAGAATCAAGGGCACAACAGTACCCTGAGCCTGAGGGTGCTTGTGGACGATCGCCGGTCAATCAAGCGTGTGCGCCACATGTGCGGTCGTCTCGACTCATGGGTGAAATGACCCAAAAAAACAAAGGGATAAATGAGGATAAATGAGATGGCCAACAAGATACAGTGTGACAATGAAACAAGTGATGTATGAATCCTAAGCTGTGCGCAACAATTACAATATAATAAATTCCCTCGAGAGATAGTCTGATTCCGGAGACCTGCATTAACCCTGAGTACGAACGATGGACCTACGCCATGACCGGGTGAGAGATGAGAGAGCGAGAAAAAAGAGGGGGAAGAAAGAGATCCATGACGGAACATTCTAGGGGAAGAATCCTTCCCAGATATTACCAGGAGAACGTGCCCGACCAACAGGAGTCGGTTTCTGGGGGCTCGACTCGCCCGAAGCTTCCGCAACGACCCTGACCAAACTCTTCAATGCATAGTTTTCGCTAGGCCTGGATTTGACTGGTGTGCGGCAAGAGGGGCAGATGTACTCTGGCTTTGGAAGAAGGTCTTGAAATCTTTTCAGTTCACGTTCGATGTGCTGACGACTCTGGAGGCTGATACGAGGGTTCTGCAGCATATGGCGAAGCTGCTGCATGTGGGGCGGGTTTTGATCATGTTGTGGATTGGCCTGCATGAATTGAGCGAGCGAGGTCGAGAACCAATCCTGGAGGCAGCCACGGCAGAACGTGTGGCCACATGGAAGCCTGTGGATTGTCTCAGATGAGGGTTGACTGTTGCATTGAAATGCACGCACGCGTAGGGGGTCCACATTTTGCATGTACAGATCTCGCAGGATACATGATCTTCGAGGGAGAGTAGCAATTTCTATGGATACGAAACAGTTGAAAAATTTGAAATGTTTGAAAGAGAAGATGACAACACACCTTTTTAGCTTCGTTCGCTGCTTCAAGAAGTTGCTTGTAAGGCTTAGGGTAAAAGGGGGATGAGCATCTCGAAGGGGCTTATCAAACCACGGCAGGAAAAAAATGTACCTCTTGAGGACTTGGAGGTGGTGGTGAATGGACCTATACGTATGTTGAGAATGTGGCTGGTCGGAACTCAGGTTATCGATTCCTCACCTTAGCTGATTCGGCCAATGCTTTTCGCAAACGCTCATTCTCCTGAATATCCCAACAACATTAGAGAACAATTTTTCGTGATATGACTGAGTGGCTGAGCTCACTTGTCGAAGTTCAATTAACTCCTTTGAGGTTGAGGGGATGTGTGTCGATTCCCCATCGGATATCACCACAACCTCTTCACTTGGTCGGGGACGGCGTCTCGATCTTAACTTGGAAGCCCCACGATGAGCGGCGCGTCGTTTTCTGGGCAGTGGGACATCCTCCTCGTCCGACGAAACGATTATTACTTCTGATTCCGAAGAATTGTGGGGCTTGAAGGCACGAAGTTGGCGATGGTGGTTATAGGGGTCCACGAGGCTATTTGTGCGAGTTACGGGCATGATGGGAGCGATTTCAGGTTAAGTATAAGTTGAGAACGGGGTGGGTTGTGGGTGTGCTGGACGTGTCGGAGCAAGGTGGAATGCTGAGGGCCACTGGGAGTCGGCCAAATTGAACGACAAAAACAGCCGCCTGCCAAATGAGGCTCAAGTCCCCTTTCAGCCACCGGCACGTGCCGGTACGATCAGACTCCAATTTGGGATACAGTAATTAGTAGCATCACCAATCCACTCACTGGCAGACCTCACTGGCTCCCGGTCACTCCGGCCTGAGGAACAACGATGTAACACCAATTTCCTAGGAGCATCGGAAATACAAGGTGCTCAACTACTGGCCCAGTACTTGGAGCGGTTGGTTGTACTTACCAACACATTGCTAGGATGACTCGGACTCGGCGGAGTGCTCTCGAGCCTCCCAAATGTATATGCCTTTGACTCCGAGGACCGAGTCGCGAATATTCCGGAGGTTTCGTAACAGGACAGTACAGAATTGTCCCTAGCATCTTGAAGCTGGAACCCTTCGAAATCCAATACTGGAGCCTGTAGTACAGGCTTTGAGCGCTCGTAGTACTTTCTTATATCACGAAGGCATCCAGGGCCTCCCTCAATTTTCAGGCACCGGGTTGATTCCGTCATTATAACCTCAAGGGCTTGCAGAAAGTATTGACCACCTACAATATATATACCGAGCACTTTGGGACTCATCAGCAGAACTCTCGGCGCTCATCTTCGTACCATCCCCAGCACACTCCGCGATCAAACGATATTTCATGCGTCGCTAAGAACACTAGGCCCTGATTGTGCGTTCCGTCTCCAATTGCCATCATTCCGAGGCTCAGTTCTGCCGAGACAGCTGATGGCAGCCACTCCGGCCCTCGAACGTGCACAGGTTTTTCAGACTATATCTACTTTGTCCTCATACCTGGTGTTTTGGGCTGGATTCTTCCCCTCTTGTGGTTTACCGGTTTGGATCATCTTCGCAAAGCCTGGCAGCTGTGTGAAGGACGTGCTGGATAGTCATGTCATTGAACCCTCAGGAGGTCATCGATTCACTGTCGCGAGATCAAGCAACCCAGGTGAGTGGGAGTCTCAGTTGATCTACTTGGTCTCCTCGAGTAACTGAGAATTGGGGATCTTTACAGTACATTTACCGTACGTATTAGCCTTTTTGGCGTTTCCTTATGCCTGATATTGATGCGCCTTCGCGGGGTTTATCGTCATCTAGTCGCAGCAGCTGCCGTTCTTGTGAGTACATTCAATGAACAAGCGATTTCGACGCGGGTATTGAAAACCTCGCTTTTTCGTGAGGTGTACGACCACCTAATCACTCTCGATGACGAAGTTTCTCTGGTTTGGCCAGTCAAATGGAGCCTGGGTAAAGTGTTGTTCATGTTGGCGAGGTATCCTCCGTACATCGATACTGTATTGTCCCTGATGCGTTGGTATTTCTTTCATTTGTTTTCTGCAGTGCTCATCTTATTATCTTAGATCAATTTGGTGTCTCGATGCCCACATCGGTTTGCCATGCGGCGTACAGAGGGGCAGGATGTAGGCGACTCTTTTTTTGACGACATGCGATTCAGGGTACTCACTCGTCCGTAGGGGCCAACTTGTTGGGTATCGTATTGACAGAGGGTACGTGGCATCGTTGGACGGTCCTTCTTCCCCGGCGTTGACTTGGGATTGACGACTCTAGTAATCCTGGTGATGAGAACGTGGGCGCTTTGGGACCGAAAGCGAAGTGTTTTGATCGGACTTCTGGGCTTGGGTGCTCTCGTTTTGGCCAGTGCCTGCTATGTCTCCAATGCCTACGTAGAGTCGCTACGATGTGAGCTCAAGCCAGCTACTCTCGAATTTGGACTCATTGCGGGAATTGCTAGTTATTCCCATGGACCAAATCGCCCCCGGTCGTAGTGGATGCTATATTTCCAGTGGTAGCACTATCATTTACGCAGATTTTGTAATTTTGGTGGCATACGAAACGGGTACGTGCCGAAGTCTCTACCTTTTTTTATGTGTAAAAATTACTGAATCGTGCATGCTAAATACGCCCCAACAGTGATTGTACTTATGACACTGATCGCTGGCGTTCAGAACTGTGAGCTCATCTGGTGCTTTTGACTTGACTCGATTCCAACATCACATAGACCGCCACGACTTCAAGCATTCCTCTATCTTGAAGAGTCTTTTTAGAGATGGTGAGGACTCCATTTTCTAGTGGTTGGGACCATTAATTAATTCTGAAGCAGGGATCCTTTACTATATCTATCTATTCAGTTAGTCTTCTACGCGTGTGCTTGAATCGGGCCAGCCTTACCTAATTCCCTCAGTGTTTTCACTCCTCAACGTTATCATACCTATTGTCCAGCCAGTAAGTGTCCAAATCTTTCGCCCATTCGGTCCCATTAACCCGAATTTCCATAGTTCCAATCCGTTATCGCGTTAGTGCCCTTTCTTTAAGGTTATTCGCCCAGTCAAATTCATAATCATGCCTCCAAACAGACTACAACGTGTCATGCATTCGATATGCGCTGTCAGGATCCTTCTCCATATCCGTCAAGATGCCATGGCTCGTCGAACCGGATCGGACAACCCAGAAAGTGTAAATTTTGAATTTAACGTCGAAGTTACTGAAGCAGGCGAAGTGATACGATCTCCAATCATGCGCTACGACCTTGAGAGTGGCCAGATGGCACTTTCACCTGCGACCACTCAAGTTTCTGACACTGGGTCGAAGGAAAGCGATTCGGAAATCGAAGAGCACTGGTTTGGAGGAGCGGCAGGGACGTGTAGAGGGAGCGATGCGGTTTAGAATGCGGACCACGATATTTATTTGGTATTTATCATACGGCTGGGCCCTCGGGGTTTTCGACTGGTTTGTGAAGGACCTTCACCCCAATTTCTCTGTTGTTCCGGTGGGGTGCTCGAACAGGCAGACACGGAGACCCTATGACTTAATGATAACGAAATCATGGACGCTATTCATCATTTTCATAACGAAAAAAAGCCTCATTGTCATGCGTAAATTGTTCCCTGACTTGCCTCGTGGGATCATCAGTATTTTGTGGTACCCGATCAAGAGTCACCAAGATGAGCGCTTCTGGGCATGCTGTAGCCACCGTGTTTGTCCATCTGTACCCACCAGCGAGGTTGGGAATCTCCTATCCCTAACCCTTTTTATGACCTTGCTATCACTGCCACGACACGATTGACCTCCAAAGCAGAGATCTACTAGAAGTCTCTCTCATCAACGCCTTTTGTCCCTGTTCATATTGCTCCCCGGCTGCAAGTATCGTGATCCATTTGAGTCATTCAGGCATCATTGGGCTGATATGTCTCTGTGCAAATTGACAGGTTTCGTGGCGGATTGATTGTGTCCCTTGCTTCAATTATCGAGCTGGATTCTATGCAGGCGGACTCAGAAACCACGCTTACACCTGATTCAAATGAAGAATCGAACTACCATCCCCAATTCAATTCGCCTGATAGCGATACCATCCTTGGCTCAAAGGATGGATACCTCTTTCGCGTCCACTCGTACACCCTGAAAACCACCTCAGGATGGTTCCGTACGATGTTCTCGCTCCCCCAACAAGGATCGTCAGCAGCTTCCGAGACGATCTTTGTTGACGAAGATTACCCCACTTTGGAAGCGCTCCTCCGGATGGTCTGTGGGCTTCCCATTCCGCGCCTCGATAGCTTCGAGATTATCGAACCAGTCCTATACGCCGCGGAGAAATATGATATGCCAGGGCCGCTTTCGATTATCCGCGCTCTCTTGATGACAGGTCCACTTCTTTCTGACCCCCTTCGACTCTACACGATCGCCTGTCGGTACGGATGGGACCATGAGGCACGCCAAGCCTCTACCCAAACACTTACACTGAATCTCCATTCGCCTACTCACCGACAGACCCTCATGAAACTGAGCACGGAAGCTCTCCTTAATCTCGTTGATCTCCATCACCGCCGACGAGAGGCACTCCGAAAGCGCCTAAATGAGCATCCTTTCGTAAACGACAGTGGGGATACCACATGTGCCAATTGTCAATCAAGTGTCAATTACCATACCTGGAGGGAGTTGAAGTACGTTATCGTATTGGAGATGGACGTTCGGCCGTTGGGGGACACGATCTTGAATGGGGGGCTTGGTGAATGGCCGGCGGCTAAGGCTTGTTGGAACGCGAAATGTGAAGCGTGTGGTCGTGTTTTGTATGATAGGAAGGAAACGCTGAAGGGTATTCGAGAATGTATAGACCAACTTCCGAAGACGGTGGAGTAAGCATCGCCCTCACTCGGCTCCCTTCCTGTGCTGACACCGATGGTTCACAGGTATTCGAATCCCCTTGAAACTGCTGCTGCTATCGCACGACTGGAGTTATGATGATTTTTTTGCATCTTCTACACCCATACCTCATGATCCCCTCCCCTTTTTCATCGAGCACCTACTTATGAATATGTTGTATATTAGGACCAAACCTCGACCCATGGGGTATAATTGTTACGTTTCGTGGGTCCTCATCATCCCGACGCCGCTGCGTTTGTAAGCTCTCATATCGCCATCAGAATTGTGCCTCGGCCACATGGCAACAATGACTGAATTGCTTCGCATCCTAAGACAAGCCAGCCCTGTGTTGTAAATGACAGGACTCGAGTACAAGCACGGTGATGCACAGCACTGCAGAGGACACGATAAAATTTTTGCATGGATCACCGCTTTGGTGGTGCTTTTATAGTCATCGGTAGTTTGATAGCTCCGACCCACGTTACATCCCGCCAGTGTCCCTCTCTGCGTTTTGTCTCGATGGTTGTGGAGGCAAGTTGATCCCAATCTTGAATCTCAATTTGACACCCCTGACACAACATTACGAAATTAGGGCCGTTTGTGCCTTCCCTGTTCGTGGGAGGAGGGCGGGTATTCATCCATTTTTAGGTGCGTTTCTCTTACAACACCCTTATATGAGCTGTTTGCGATGACCGAAGTGGGCCCTCTGCAGTACAGCGTCCGCAGAATATGGACAACTCGGCACGGATTTGCAGAAGATGCCTCTTCTCAAGAGAGCCTTTTGCGTCCATGGGTTAATTGAGAGTGCAGTCAAAATGGATTGCCAGCGTAGCGAGAAGATATTGCTGTCATTGGAGGGATCTTCTGCTCAAGAAGTTCTCTCAGAAATTCAAGAAGTACGTAGAGCGTGATCTCCTCAAAATGTGCATTGCATTGATAGTTCTCTTGTAGAGGCTGGACACTTCGAAAGACTGCCGGCTTTGCTTGGGTCCAGGAAACAAAACATCAAAGCTCCGTACGCTTCTTTTTGCGTTATCTCGACGTGCCCGAGTCCTCCCTCCCTCCCTATTCATTGAAGGTGTTGTTTGCGTAAACCGGGATGCTGTCGCAGGCGGTGGCTATGCGGACATCTTTCGTGCCATGTATCGTGGCCAGGAGGTTGCTTTAAAACGCCTGAGAGTATTCTCGACAGGCGACCCTGAGAGAGAGCAGAAAAATGTAATGCTGAATATTACTCCACTTTCAACGCCTGACTGACTACCTCTGAACAGCAAAAAGCCTTCCATCGCGAGGCTCTCGTTTGGCGTTCTATTGTTCACCCAAACATCCAATCGTTCATTGGTGTCGACCCGACCACATTCCAACCACATCTTTGCATGGTCTCACCCTGGCAAAAACACGGCGACATCATGGAATGCATGATTCAACTCGAAAGACATCTTGGCATCCCCATTCGCCTCGATTTTTGGGTTCGCGTTTGCCAATTTTGATGCCTAGATAAATTGCTGAGTTTTACCCCCAGATCAGGCAAGTCGCGTTAGGGCTCTGCTATTTGCACGAAATTGGTGTCATCCACGGGGACTTGCGAAGTGTACGTGACAATCGTTAAGTATTTCTCGAGTTGTCATACTAAGAACGGTCAACACAGGCAAATGTGCTCATCGACGACTACTATTCCGTTAAATTGGTCGACTTCGGTCTGGCAAGTCTACATGAAGCAATGTCTGGCACAGAATCTCGTTGTCACGGAGCGGTGCGATTCTGCGCACCAGAGCTCTTATCACCCGAAAGTCCTCGTCCTTCCTGCGCCAGCGATATCTACGCGTTTGCGTGTTTGTGTCTTGAGGTAAGCCTTGCTACATGTGGGACGTAAGCAATCCCGCTGACAATGATTTCATCCCCAATAGCTCCATACTCGAAAGTACCCGTTTCCTCACATCGTCGCGGACCATGCAGTCATTGCCCAAGTAATTAGGGGAGCGCTACCCCAAAGGCCAACTCTCCCCACCACATCAGAACCCGGGTTTTGGGATGCTATACAGCTGTGCTGGAATCCCAATCCCAATCTGCGGCCCAAATCTGAATCTCTCCTTGCATCGCTACCCCTTCGACTCCCACTTTTTGGTGCAGAGGGCTCGGAGACTTTGCCAAGGATCCCGCTAGTTACGAGCGGGTCGGAAGCGGATTCCTCCGTTATCTATCCCACAGGCAACCTATGCTCAAGATTTCGTTCGACTCCGTCGTACTCATGTCTTCTCAATCTGGCACTTACGGATACGTTCAACGAGCATCAGACACTGATGGTATCTTTCCGATTATACAGTCTGGGATGTCCTTCAGATGTCCTCGCGTATGCTTGGTCCCGCTGCCAAGCCCGAGTATCATCATGCGAATCGTTGGATGAGGTCTCGTCCTCTGTCCGTATGTCAAATACGCCCAGAATCTTCCGCTCTCGCTTTGAGGGGTCGTTTGATATAGCTTCTGCTGCCCAACTTCACGACCTTGCCAAAGCTCTCTTTGACGCCGAACAATTTGGAGTAGCTTCCAAGTTCCTCCAATGGGCAGTTGATATCCGCCGCCTCATATGTGACAGGCAGTCGAGATGCAAGCCCGACCTTGCTGATTCACTTCACCTCCTCGATAACTGCCTCTTCCGACTCGGGCGCAGTGCGGATGGCATTTATTTCAGTCGAGAAGCTGTCAGAATACGTCGGGCGCTCGAGAAGCAGGAGCCGGGAAAATATGCTGCCCTCCTTTCCACCTCATTCTACAATCTCTCAGCCAATCACTACCACCAAGGTGACAGCGTGAAGGCAATCAAGTACCTGTACAAGTCTGTCGGCATTCGACGGAAACTTGCTCACAAGTGTCCTGAAATGTTCCAACTACTCCTAGCCGAATCATTGCACAGCCTGAGCTTTTCCCTTCTCCACGTCCATCGGTATCAATTCGCTATCAGCATTGGAAACGAAGCCCTCGACCTCTACCGCAAGCTCGAACAAGCATCACCAGGCCGTTTTACTCAGTCTCTCTCGTCGTCTCTCAAGACGGTTGCCATTGCTTCCCAAGAAATCGGTCGCCCCGAAGACGCGGTGAAACATCTCGAAGAAGTCATTCAAATCTATCTCTCAGAGAAAGATCCGGAAGACTATGACACGAGACTTGCGGATGCTAAACACGAGCTAGGCACCTCGTTGTATCGTTTACACAGAGTCGAGGAAGCAATCTGTGCCATAGAGGAGGCAATCAGGATCCGGCGCAAACTACCCCACAGCGAGGGTACCCCTGGCCTATGCAGAGAACCACTCTCGTCTTCTCTCTATGTGTTAGCGGTCATTCATCAGGACCGCGGGGACCACTCTCAAGCTGTTCGGTGCCTCCGGGAGGTCATCGGAATCCGCCGCGAGCTTTCGAAGGAGCGACCCAATGAAATATTTTCGCTACTTGCGGATTCTCTGCATGGATTGGCCGTTTCTCTGTGCTGTTTGGAGCAGTTCGCGGCTTCCATAGAGCCAGCTGAAGAGGCGATTGAATTGCGCCGAAAGCTCGAATGCCACAATTCAGGTCGAGCCCTAGCTGCATCTTTGCACTGCATAGCTATTGCGTGGCAGAATCAAGGAGACCACGAAAACGCCGTCCGTCGCCTTGAAGAGGCCATCACTCTCCGAAAGGATCCTCCCACGAAGCGTCCAGAACTGCTGTCTTCACTGGCCGAATCTATTGACTCCCGCGGGTTCTCACTCTTCAAGCTTGGACGTCATCAAGATTCTCTCGCAGCCGCACAGGAAGCTCTTGAGATCCGTCGGGAGCTCTACCTGGGTAATAATCGATATTATCGACCTCAGTTGGCGTTGTCGTTACACAATGTCTCAATTGTTCACCAAGCATTAGGTGAATATGAGGCATCAGTGCGGCTTCTCCGAGAAGCCGTTGGCACCCGCAGAATCCTTGCAAAAGAAGATAGAGGCCTCTTCGAGAAAGACCTCGTGGACTCTCTGGAATCCCTCGCACACTCACTTTCGCAAGTAGACCTCGTCACCGAAGCTACCGAGGTTTTCGAGGAAGCTCTAGTGACACTGCGTAGTCTGGAAGAAATCCAACCCGGGAAGTTCAAAGCCCGAATTTCCGCTTCCCTCCATAGACTCTTAAATATTCGCAGCAAGACGTCCCCTGATGACTCGCAGGACTCCAGCCCACTTCGATAATACGGTACTCATACGGCCGACCCAGTTCGTGCCCTCATGCTTTCTGCATGGTTCCGGGGAAAATTATCATCTTGCAATGGCACATCAGCGAAGTCACCGTACCGATAGAATATGTTGTGACTCATCGGAACTTGTCCTTTTCTCTACAATGCACCACCGTTCCCCTCCAAAATCGCATTCGTTTCCTTTCTGTAGGCCTGCATGATTTGTTGCGTCCCTCGATCGTTCCCAATTGTGGTCTCAAATCCCTCGTCTGGACCCGGCCTGTTTTCGTTTTCGCGTCGAAATTTGATTGGCCCTTCACTGATTTAGAAGTGGATGGCCTTGTGGCGTGGAGGAATCTGCTTCCGGGTTCGGAGGCTTTGCGCTAGGCTCGAACGCGAATTGTCTCTTGACTAGCAAGTCCACTCTCCCTCAAGGATGCTTGAAAATTACAGGGCTCAAAATAACGCAATCTATATCATTGATATCAAAAGCCAATCTACTTCGCGCGAGTGGTCGTGTTGCCGGAGGTCGTTAGGAGTTTTGCATAGTAGCTATTTACGCACTTTTCTGTGGATATCGGAGTTACACATTCGACGCAATGGGACACCCGCTGTAGGATCTCAACAAGTACGAGTATCTGCATGCTTTTTTGCTTATCCTTGATGCTCATATATTGAATCTTGCTCTACCCCGCAAATTTTGGCATTCGAGCCATGAGAGTTGCATTGGCCTTATCGCGCACAAGCAAACTATGCGGGGCATCTCATCATGAATCTGATGCGGTGCAAAAGGGGATAATACAATGCCAATGTTTAACGTTGCTTGTACCGGCCCTTGGGAGGGAGGTTGTCCTGCCGCACGTGATCCGTCAACCCCAGGGCCACTTCCCAGCCTTTAAATGTCTGGTATTCGTGGCCCGGGAAGGGCCTTCTCCAAATTCCATCCACCTTCTCTCAACCTCCATCATGAACCCCCCTTCCGCTAATACACCAGCTCCCTTCGAAGTCTATTGGGACCGAGTCAAGCCATTTATTCTCGAGGCCAACAAAAGCGAGACCCGAACCCTCAACGATATCGACACATATAATATTGCTCTAAGCATGTGGAACAGCGAACCAGATAATAGCAAGTCTCTGTACATACAGGAAGCGAGGGAAATTCGCGAGTTCCAGGCCACCCAACAAAGAATACGAGAAGAAGACTTCAAACAAGGAGGTGCACTGAGGTGTGTTCTACAAGGTAGACAACAGAGAAACAAGCAAGAAAAACCATATTCCAAGCCAAGTACCCCGAAAATCGCTGCAAGTCTAAGGAATGTCTCTCTACCTCAAGATATTCACGACCAAGCTTTCGAGGGCATCTCTTCGGTCGCAGGGTCGTCCCGACAGTCTCACGCGAAACCCACTGTACCCCATTCGGGCGCAGATCCTCGTCACTATTATCAAGGGCCAGCCATGACCAATCCTCCTCCCCTCTCCCCTCTGGGTCGTCCTGCATCGTCTTCGCAAGTTCACCACACGCGCTCCTCGCAGGTCAGGCCGCAAAACGATGCTACACCGGTCGGATTAGTTGGCTCCAATGAAGAAAATCTTTGGCATAAAGATGACGTCCGAATATCTATTCAAAACCAAGTCGTGGGGCATCGTACCCGCACACGCTCCAAGCCCAATGGACTGATCCAGGCGTGGAATGATGCGCTCGACTATCATAATTGCGCTGGTGCGCCGGACAAGGATTGTCGCTTGTTTGATTCGGTGAGGTTTCCTGTGCGTTTGCAGATCTGGACGTATGTCTCACGTCCTTTCTAGTTCATTGACAAGAGGTACATTTCGAAGATTTCGAAACGTTTGCTTGTAACGGCACATCACTATGAGATGTTACGCTCCCTCTCTCCGCCCGACTCATCATTTTAAGGCCATCGAGGCGGTCAACGATAACACAGAGGCTTCCCTTCCCATCAAAAGTATTTAGTCGTAATGAGATACCCAGAAATATCTCCCAGCAGGGTGGCTGGATCACCAGTGCGGTCGCTTCATCTACTTCGCCCCAGTTTCAGTGTATTCCCCATATGCTGCACTCCGTAACAACAACTGCAGCCAACGTATTTTAAGAAGACCGACGATCACCAAGTGGATGGCCGGCGGTGGACAATCACTATGAATTATAGCTTCGTATTTCTCTATGTATTCCCAATCTCACTCCGAATGTCAATAATATCGATACGGCTTGGTGGCCATTAACGACTCGAACATTCAATGAAAGCCTCGCTGTGATCTTGGCGACCTTCTAAATTGAGAAGTTGAGCATCTTTGATCCTTCGGGCTTCAAACTTCGAGTTCCGCCGGCGGCTATTCAGAGGCATGCTCAATCATTAGGGCCGTCGTCTATTACAACCGACAAGCGACCATCTATGTACGTCCTGTTCATTCCATAGACTCGTGACAAGTGTGGGCACTCTCAATTCGGTGCACTAATCCCCAGGTTCTTGTCGTCCATCGCCTGTTACTTTTGACGTGCGAAGGAGTGGTTTTACTGTCGACAATGAAGCTGAATCCAAGATCCCGCGATGCTATGAACTCCACCATTTTGGCGTGGTACACAAGTTATCGCGTTTCCTCGACACAATTAACCAACCTACATTATATTCCTCTCACGATCTGTGAAGAATATCCTTCTTGGTAGTTTTCCATCACAGGGACATTTCCTTGAATCCGAGATAATCGGGGTTAGGCGCTTGCGTAAACGCCGAGGATGGGCCAGGGATTGACTGCTCACGGTTGCAGCTGTCGTTCTGAAGGAACTCTTTTCTGCACTGGAATCTTCATTTTCGGCCAGGATACTGTCTCTGTGACTCCTACCTCCCCGAAACAGCTCAGGATATACATATCTAGGCTGCGAACAGATGTGAGTTGTCTCATTATCCATTCTGACGAGCGACGCTGACCACGTCTCCCGATGTCTCAGGTCAAGCATATTGCACTTCTATTGGGATCCCCCTATTCCACCACATAGGTCGCAGTCTCCAGTCCCGGAGCACCTTTTGAAATTGTGGTCTGCCACACCCGAGTTTATAAGGGACAAATACCACCACCTCACAGCATCCGGAACATACACGACCTTACTATATACTTCATCGTCTGCAATCGAATCATTAAACCCTGCGAACGAAGGTCATAATCCGATACGAGTACCTACGGGGTCAACGGTGACCAAACAAGACCATGCAAGTACCCCGTCTGACCAGGCTATGTACGACGCCACACTTACTGTGGCGAGGGATACAACACATTCCCCTGCTCTTCCGAGGGATGCGACAGTACCCGATTTATATTCCCATTTACCAAGGCATCTAGCCACGGAAAATGAAACGGCGCTCTCGACCTCGCCGTCAAGCACGGAGTCACCACTTTTCGAGTCGCCACATCATTCCTCTCCCGATCTCCATTCACTCCCTGATGGGCGAAATGCTCTGCCCATTCTCGGAGGAGAGGATGTACACGCTCACGCAGAATTTGTGGACCCTGTCCCGTGTGAAGATGGTTGTCCTCCTAAATCCGAGTCTTTAAGAGAACCCGACGAAGATGTCTGTACATTGTTCTTCTTCATCGTTCGTGGCGTTGATCTACTCCGTTCTAGATCACTATCCTCGAGGTTCATGTCTCCAAGGAAGTTCTGGAAGATATCTTTGGTTCACCTTTGTCGTTCTCTGCCCTTCCGCCTCCTGGCTCCTTCATCTCGACGACATTGCCCCCACATAAATCTGCTGTTACCAATGCCGTCACGGACATCAAGCGGGCGACAAAGTCAATCATGCCCTCACACACAAATGTGCCCCCTATGAATCCCGTCCCTCTTCTCGCTCTCGAGATCCCCTTGGGTAACCTCTCGGAGCTCAGCCTTTTCAACTGCATCAACGATGCAATTCGTCCCATCTTATTCTAGCAAAGTTAGAAAACTCGTTTTCTTCCCTTCTTCCTTGGTCCTCGACTTTTACTGCACCCCACATATTCTCTCCAAGTCCGGTTTCATGGTCTATTTATTAGGAAGAAGCTGATTGATTGCTCCTGGGATTACTCCTATATCGTACACGAAAAAATCACGAGGCAAGTCTCCAGCTCACCCCGCTCCTCGCAAGTTGTTCATGACGTTTAGATACAGGAACCCACAATTCATACCTTGAGTTTCAGTCTGGTACCGTGTGTACGGTGGCAGACTTTGTACACTAACACTGCTACGTATATTGGATGCTTATGGCTCAAGATCGTGGCACATATCACGTTCTCTCATCATTTCACTTTCTCCTCACAACATACAACTTCCGTACCCTTTCTATTGCGGAGGATATCTGGTTATTTCTCGCTCCTCACAAATATTTGATTGTCCACAGTCCCTTAGGGAAGGGCCCAGTGGGAGGGCCGAATGCTCACCTGATGAGCTCGTCTGCCCTTCCTTGGGCACACTGGCACTTGGTGTCCGGTATTTCTCCATGTTCTCACTCGTTCTGTGACACCTGGGTGTTTCCCTTTCTTCCTGTCTTGGATTCTGTCGAAATTATTCCGATAACAGTAGCACTATCCATGAAAAAAACACAGATTTGTTCCATGCATCCTACCTTGCAAACATCTCACAGATGTAGAAGTGATTTCGACATCGCGAACGCCAGTGGTGAAATCGTGAGAGAAATTATAACCCTTGATATGTCCCAAAGGGGTTGTGTGAGAATATGATCGACCAATCACGAAATTGCCTCGATAGACGCTGGGCAGAAAGGACGCATTTGCGAATCGGTTACTTTTTGCTCTTGACCGCGACTTCCTCACTCGCACCTTGGCTGAAAACCCTCATCATCTCCCCAAAACTCTCCCAACCCTTTTCTCTCCTCACCGTCTTGCTTCCTTCACCCTCATCTGCTCATAGACGTCGAGTGGGAGCGCTGTCCTCGTGAAGCTCGACGTCTGTTTGTGCGACTTTTATTATCAGGTCCTGGCGAGGCTCGCGCTTGTCAATCTCTGCTCACATGAACGCTCTACCCCTTCCCATCGACTAAGGTGACACTTCAATGCTATCCAATGGCCCTGGTTCTCGATGGCTGTGTTATACGAACATCATAACACCTCCTGGTCTATTTCTGTGGACGACATCGGCTGGACACGACATCCCCAACGTCAACATCGGACCACAAAGCATCTTTTGGTTTACTCGCCATCCAGGAAAGGTGGGAGCGCTGCCTCACGAAACCTTTCCCAATCACTCAGCAACCACTCTACCACATGTGGCCTTATGTCCACCCACCATCTTGTTCACCCATTGTCAGCGCAACGTCCTCTTCATTCTTCCACCTGCCGAACGGCGGAACACAAGTCTACCGTGGTCATCGATCTGTCTCTCGCTTGTCTCATGACACCGATTTGACCTGAAAACTGCGTACTCGGGACCTGGCTCGGTGAATGTCTGAGTAATGCTGATCGGGTTGCGTCTTGTGTTCCTCAATTCCCAAGCTCGCAAGTGGTATCGGATGATGGGAGGGTGGTTCGACCAGTCGATGAACAGGGATTTCGCTGACCAGTGGTGGAGGTATTCCAATTGTTTGCCAGATGAATCACCTTACTGGAACCTACAATCACGTCGAAGATATCAAGAGTACCACCACTCGATGCTTTTCTCGGCTTTACGTGCTAAACGATGAAAGAAGATGCTTGGTCTTGTTTGGTGGCACTGATTACGTAATCCAATCTAGGACGATTTCGTCCTTGGTTTTTCCCTGGTGTCCCTTTACCAGCCCATTGCCTTCTATCCGTTCATCCCCCCTCGTCAGAGTCTGTCTCTCTAGGCCCATCACCACAATGCTGTCGGTCTTACCTCTACTCTTCCTTCCACTCGTCGCAGCTCAACACAACCATGGAAATGGCATGGATATGTCGATGGATGGCCCTATGGATCTCGCAGCTGGTCAAATGATCCCGTATTTCCACTTCACACCGGGAGATATCCTCTGGTTCCAAGGATGGGTCCCGAAGAGTGCAAAGGCGATGGTGGGGGCATGTCTCGCTCTCTTTTTGTTTGGAATCTTTGAGAGGTGGTTAGCTTGTCTTAGAGCTGTTGCGGAGCAATTCTGGAGGAAGCAGTGAGTTGCATGGGTCGTTTACCGTTGCCCTTCTTGATCCATAACCGTATCTAGAGCCGAGATTGCTCGCGTCAATAAGCTGAATAGAACGAATGCCAAACTTCCAACCTCGACGTCATGTTGCTCGCCATCCGAGCCAGCTTCGGCCTCGGACATCTCGAAAATCACGTATGCCTCGTCTTTAGCCAACATGCCCCCTTTCATATTCGAATACGATACGGCGAGAGGCGTCATCCACGTTCTACAAATGGCACTTCAGTTCGCCTTCATGTTGGCTGCTATGTAAGGCCCCCTTTCTTCATCACCCGTCGCGATGATGGAGGATGTCACCGATTCTGATGTCACCGCCCTTGTTTGACAGGACCTTCCAACTCGGCTTCTTGTTTTCATTCATATTCGGAATGGGTGTAGGGGAGGTGATGTTCGGTAGATTCTCAAGCCATGCCGCACACCTCGTGTAACGCTTCAATCATGTGGGGTTGTTCTCATGAGGACTGATAATGTCTTTCTCTTACACGGATTCTCGATTGCACAATGTATTCATTCCCAGGATCGGGGCTTAGATAACTGTACTATCTCTTCCATGTGTGATGTTTGTTGGGTAGCGAGATTCGAGGCATGAGTGTGTCACTTGGGGTATTCTACTCCATTGCGAAACATCGGTGTATGGAACCCGATTCATGAGATCACCAGTTGGAATGTCAAAAAACGATATATTCTTTGTTCAAATTAACCTTGTCCATGTAACATTTCCTCATCAAAGGGGGCGACGCCGTGATGTGTCTGCATACACATACGAACAGGAGAGACGGGTTCATCATCCGTTCAACCCGTTGCGCTTGGTAACAGTGGGCTCATTTCACGACTGGAAGTGAGCCGAACAGACCGAAAAGCATCCTAAGAAGATTGTAACCAAAAATAATCTCAGAGGAGAAAAAACTTTTTCACTTTAATTTGCTTTGCACAAATAACGTCCAAAATTGGCGAAAAGTGGCTGATCCATTCCACCCAATCTTCTGTGTGCTCTTTCGTCTTTCCTCCTCCATCCGCTTTACAGGTTCACTTTCGGGTCCAAGGCCTTTCTGTGCAGTAAGTATCTCTCGTGTCTGAACATTTTGGACTGTTTGACTAATGAAGTCCCAACCCGAAGTTGCCACAAGCAGGTTTCCCCTTCCCTTGCTCCATACACAGATACGATAGAAAAGCCTCGGGCTTTGGATTCCAGTCACGACTTGGTAACGTCAAGAGGCAAGAATCAGCCCACATTTACGCATTAGACGATCAAGTATGCCGGACTATGGTAAACCTCCAGAAATCCCAACTGAACTTCAGCAGTACAAGTACGTTTCCTTCGGTGTAATGACCCCTCATACTTCATAGGTTCGGTCTGAGACAATCATTATTGATGAATATCTTTTTTTGTATATCGTAGCTCATATGTGACCGACCCTATATACCAGCGTAAATTCACATACGTCTGGGTAGCGGCGGTTGGTGTGACTATCCTGTATGTCCTCCTCCGACCGAGTGCGCTTGGGAGGACCAAACGTGCATTCCAATCTTCGTCTGCTCGGACGGAACATTCGTGGATATCATGGGTCAAGCGTGTGTTCGGTGTTTGGGAGAACGATGGGAGAGAATACGAGTTGGTACCCTCCGAGGAGAAGGGTAGCGAGGTGCGGGCCCAACCATCGAGGGGTGTTAGTAGGTTCCAGAAGGTTGGGTCGGGAGTACATCGTAGGGTGTTGGGTATATTTGGATGGAGTTTACCGGGGATCGAACTTGACCTCGGACAAAGTAAGTTTTCTTGTATTCAGAGTATCGTGGTCTCGGTTTAAACGGTTTGTATCCGCGAACAGTTATCATCGTAATTGGGTACATTATCACAGCTATCCTTTGCGTCGTGATGAAGTCTGAGCTTATCACCAATGCCAACCGAGCTGGTACGTGGTGTGCCTTCACTCGTATCTCATTGTATCGCACCCACTCACGACATACCGTTTTCATTTCTTAGGTTTTCTCGCTATAGCACAGCTTCCCGTTGTCTTCCTGTTTTCTACAAAGAACTCTCTGCTCTCCATCATCTCTTCTTCTGTCCTCTCATACGACAAGATCAACTTTGTCCACCGATGGTCCGGTCGAACTCTCTTCCTCTGTGCTGTACTCCACGGTTCCTTGTGGATCAGTAACCACCTTTCATGGAATCTACCAATTCTAGGGCAACAGAAGGAGACTTCCGGTGTCGCCGCTTTGGGCGTTCTTTGCGTCCTAGTGCTCTCAAGTTTGCGGTGGGTTCGAAGATTCTGGTATGAGGGCTTCTTCCTCGTACAGTAAGTCTCAAATCCATTCATCGTCAATAATGACATCGAGAGAAACATGTTAATGGTCT
Source organism: Meripilus lineatus (assembly GCA_027627245.1). Taxonomy (NCBI): domain Eukaryota; kingdom Fungi; phylum Basidiomycota; class Agaricomycetes; order Polyporales; family Meripilaceae; genus Meripilus; species Meripilus lineatus. Next base: position 21,550 of record JANAWD010000234.1, on the reverse strand, counting down.
GTGTGCCAGTGTTCTGGGATACGTTGCCTTCTTTGTGACGATCTGCTACCATACGATTTACGCCGTCCCATGGATCTTCCCACCTCTTGCATTCCTCGGGTTCGACTACTTCATGAGGATGGTGAGGTACCGAATCAAGGATGCAACTCTTCTTCCGGTTGACAAGAATATGACACTGGTGCGTCTTCCGTGTTACAAGACATGCCTCCAACTTCTCACATTGGTTTCCATGTAATGTAGATCCAAATTCATGACTCAGATGGTGGCTGGAAGGCAGGACAACATATTCGTCTCCGTGTCTTCCTTGGATCACGTATCTTCGAGACCCATCCTCTGACGATCGCCAATGCTCCTGCGTCTGCCTCTTGTCTCTCCAAGTCTCACCGTGGACATGGCATTACGTTAGCTGCACGAACGGCAGGAGATTGGACTCGCGCAATCAATACCTACGCCTTGAACGAGCAAACACGGTTGGCACTTCTGGACCCCAAGTCGAATGTCCGTACAATTGGTGTACCACTGCAAGTCATGATTGACGGTCCTTATGGTGGGCCTACGATCGATGTTGGAGATTACGAAAACGTGTTGCTAGTTGCAGGAGGTAGTGGAGCGAGTTTCACTATTGGTGTTCTGGATGATATTGTTGGGAGATGTTGTGTCAACGGACGGAAGTGTGGCGAACAGACAAGGAGGATAGAGTTCGTTTGGTGCATCAAGAGTTTCGGTACGGCACTTTCATACCGTTTCTTTCTATCTGCTCAACCCTTTGCACGTATAGGTTGCATCCAATGGTTCGCACCAATGCTCCAGCAGATTGCCGACACGGTTGCAGCACATCGAGCTAAGGCCCACGGCGCCGACAGTTCCACACTCTCCCTCGATCTGCACATTTCGATCTACGTGACGTGTTTATGCGATCCCGAAGCCGTTCCGGTAATTCCAAACTCAGACATTCTGAACGAAAAACCAACAGCACAAAGTATTCTCAAGCAGTTTGTTTCGCCCCCTCTTCCTTCGGAGAAACGATCCTCTCACCGAGATTCAATGATGACAAAGGAGTCAAGCTCGGATATGGAATGTGGTGATGAGGCAGGAGGGATGCTGAAGAGCAAGTTAGATTGGGTAGGCCTCGAAGGTGGGGTTGGTGTATGTGTCAGTGGTCCGGAAGGACTTATCAGAGAGATGGGTAATGCTGTTAGTCTGCTTGGCTTGAAGGGCGTGAAAGGCAGTCACATTGGGAAGATAGGTATCCATACGGAACTGTTTGCTATTTAGTTCTATATGTTCAATGCGTGTACGATACGATACATAGCGCGGATGTCGGTGGGTTGGACTTTTGTTAGTGTGAAATTTTGGACCAGTGTGACCGGATGGTATCGTCCAGGTCAATTCAATCATCCCAGGAATATCAACTGCGTGTCCTCCGATTCCAGAATCTGCCATGCTCTTCGGGTAATTATTTCGGAAACTTAACTCCCCAGAACGAGATCATTTAAAACATCTTCGACAAAGCATGGCTCAGTTGGTTGTCAATGTATTCGGCGCATATAAGGGAGATCACGTAGTGCAGCAACTCTCCTGGAAGTTGATCTCTGAAGGGGGGCAGTGAAGCGGTTTCTAGAGGGTAGGACATGGCGGTATTTGTGAGGAACCTTTCATAAAATATAGATGCTGAAGCGTGGAAGGCCTGGAAGAACGACCTTCTAAAGTCGGTGACGCGACAACTCTAGGGCCAATCACTGATCCTGGGAATAAGTCAAGCGCGCATGCACGTGATGCCCCGCACGGACCATTGCCCCTCAGTATATAAGGCAGCCTGTAACCATTTTGATTCCCTAGAACATACTCAGCTAGGATCTATTTTATAGTTTCTAACTCGAGTCTCGCATGTTTACACATGCCACATTCTTCAAATCCAGTCGATGACATCAGCGTTCGCCCGTTCGACAGAGAACATGGCTTGCCATCTTGGCGAGTCTCGAGGACGTTTGGTTTTTCTTGTGCGCTTCCGATTTCGGAGGTGTATTCGAATAGCCAGCGGGTTGAACGTCTGTCTGATGGATTTCCTTCGCTTTACTTGCGTATTGTAGTAATAACCGGAAATGAATGTGTTTATTGCTTACATTTGAACTGCGGTGTGAACATGAATTATGAAATATGCAATGTAATCCCGAAAACCAAGGTATAAATGACACGCAAGAAGTGAACAAGAGAAATGAAAGAAGTTAAGAAAGTGTGGATTGCTTCAACTGCTGGAACATCTTCCTCCACAAAACCCGACCGACAAATGGAACGATGTCTGCAGCACAAATGATCCCAATCTCAACAGAAGTTGTATGTCCCCGATGCTCTTTCTGGACTTCCGCCACAACTTCAGCGACAATTTTGCGGAAGTTTGGAATTGGCTGCAGAACCATCTGAGTATCTTGAGGTGGGAACAGCTTTGCACTGCTGTTATCTGTGTGGAGTGAATGCGATGCATCCAAAATTGCAATACGAGCATCCTTCATTAATCGGAAGTCCAAAGCATGCCTAAAGAGAAGTGAGAAACACCGCAAGGCGACATCGGGTGAAAGTGGACCCACCTCAAGTCGCCGTACAACACTCTGAACCAGCCAGCAGCTTTGGCGAAGGTATCAACAATCTCTCCCAACTCTGACGCTCTCTCTCGAATAGCTTGGAGTTCCAGGACAATGGGCAGGGTATCTCGAAGTAGACCAACCAGACGATGGAGCGAAGAAGCCGTTGGCCGATGCCAGAGGATCTTCCTCAAGAACGGTTCGACGTCAGTGTGGGGGTTATAACGTCTATTCCCGCGTTTGTCACCACCGTCCATATCGACATCAGCATCAGGTAGACGTGGTCGCGAGAATCGTAACTCGAACGACCCTCCTGATGGCGCAAGTTGGTCGACGCAGGTGATGGATACAGAGTAATCTGCGGCGTAGGCAAATTCGACGGTCTGCAAGTCGAATGACAACAGTCGGACATCGCCCCAATGTCGTTTCGCACCCATTTGGGCAACTAAGATCGAACAAGTCAGTCAATAGATTTTATCAGCGCAAGATGAAGAAGACGCCGACCTTCACGAGCGATGAGAACCATCTTTGAAACTCTCGCCCATTCTTCCTGGAACTCAGTAACACATGTCTCCACATCATCAGAAAGGAAACAAACAACCGCTTCCTTCTTATCATAAATCACCCGCTTCGAAGGTCGAATAATAGCACTCGTCCCAGCACGTCTCCCCACCGGCTCTTGGACATACTTGAGCTTGACGCAGGTGAGAACCTGTGGTTTCTTATTCGACCACCAGTTGAGAGGGATGATACGGATGTTAGGCATAGCGGCTTCGACGGCAGGTTGGTCTGAGAGAATATCGGAGGATTGAACGCATATACAGGGTATCGCGGGCGCTATTGATGATTGCGTCTGTACCAGGCGTTGGGCTGTAGGTATTCCGCTCGTGGGGATGACATTTGTATAAGGTATCCGACGAGTCTTCAGTTGGCGTTCAACCATTAGGTACGCAACACGGGCGCTGGACGGACGTCAGCAAGGACAATGCGCGAGGAAGGGATACAAGGCGTACCAGCAGTATGCATGGAGTTCGCGAAGAACCTGTGTCTCCAGTCGGAAACTACAACGGGGGAGATCAGTTCCACAAGACCGCAACGAAAGAAGAATGCGCGTACCTCGCAGGATATGGCGGCGCAGGACCAGTATCATCCATCGGGGGACGACCCTGATTTCTGGGGTTTGGTTCATCCAATGACTGGCCCATGGCCTGACCATACATCCGACGAACATCAAGCCAGACGATCTCCGACATTGCTAGAGTCGCAAAGACATTGCCCGGTTGCACAGCAGAGGAGATGAGAGCATATCGGAATTCTTCATCAGTGATGACGAGAACAAGGTAATGACTGGGCGAATTAGAGAGCGAGATATACAGGGTACCCCTGTTACTAGACCCGAGCTTCTGAATGTCTATTTGGATAAATGGAGTGAGTTTTGGGGTGACGGTAACGAGTTCAATGATACTTGCCGTTCGGCGAGAAATTCCGCGAGCGATAGCTTTGCAAACCGAGGTAACTAGCCTTTTGTTCCGCTAGTTCGATAATGGTCTTCGGAGGGATTAGCAGAGGTCAGGCTGTCTCGCGTCTTGTTACTCACATTGATCCGTAGTCTGACAAGGGCCTCTGGAAGTATGGTTGGGCTATCGTTCATACGATCAGATACTGAGGTGAATTTGGGACCACGACCTGCTGCAGCGAGGTCTCCTGTATCCAGCAGATTTAGTCGACCCGTGCGCGGTTCAATGGTCACGATGACCATTTCGTCGGCGCATAGATTCGTCCGGAGTGCTAGATTGCCACCTATAGACTATCTCAATACTTGAAGATCAGAGCGACATGGTCGAAGTTTACCTTCTTCGATCAATGTGACTGCCCCTGGTCGGCCGAAGGCATTACGCGTTGGACCTTGCTGCAGGCGTAGTTGATACATGATGAGGATCGCTTTCGTATGCCTGTGGATGACCTTTTTCAGGAGTCCTTCTATGTCGAGGTCATCTGGATTCTACAAGAGGTAGCATTCAGTCAGTCAACGCAGTCCACAACAACTCCTGAAGAAGGAAGCCAATCACAATAGCCAGCTCTCCCGCGGGAATGCGTGTCGCTTCCTCTGGTATCGGTATCCCAAGCGCAGCTTTCTGGGGTTCCCACTTTACGTCGAACAGTAAACCTTCAACGTCGTCTGACGGTTTTTTGCCTCCAAGCTTTGCACGCTCTTGGATCTCAGCCAGAATATTCTGTTTCGCTGTCCGACGAGGTGGACTCGCTTGTTTACCTGATGGTGGTGATGGTTGGGTGGGTATAATGGATATTGTCAGGGTGCCACCGAGGAGGGGGATTTTCTCTCGGCCGTGTTGCGCTCGACCTGGTACATTAGGGGGTTGTTTGCGGCTAGGAAATGTTAGCATTGCAAGAATTATCTCGTAGGATGCTGTACTCACACCCAATAAGAGATATTCAGTGTTCGGCGGTCATTAGTCATGGTTACATTTAAATAGTCAGCCCATCCAAGAGAACGTAAGCGCTCTGCTTGATACCAAAGGATTTCGAGTTGGTATGACATCGACATCATCTCTGAGGTTGGACTGGTGTAAAAGAATACGTTTTCTCTGATGAGTGTACACTTACGGAGAAAATTAAACACCCGAACTAAGGGGGCATCCACTAATCCTTCTGGAAGTTGTGGTCGTGGTGGAACTTCGGCACCTGGCGGAGGGGGTGGTTGGTCTGCGGGGAGTGGGATATAGAATGCCAAACGACCGTCGGCTTCGTCGGCAATATGGCGCTTCATCAATCCTTGTGGTCGACGAGGGAATTCTAGTAGTAGTGGTAGGGGGATATGATGAGTCCCACGACGACTCAAGTCAATGCCGGTCAGATCCTTTACCTTGCATGCCAGTCGGATCTCCGCCCATTGTGAAGAGAAACTCGACATCCACGAAGAACCAACCGTCATCCTTGAGAGCCCCTCGGAGGCATAGTGAAGCTTCGAAGAGTTTCGGCGCCGTGAAGTGCACACGGCCATCAGCTGAGGGAACATTAACGCCAGACATGACGATGCAGTTTCGTGGAATTACCGATTCGATAGCGGGACATCTCAAGAGGAATTATTTCTGATATCCGGAGGCGGTAACGAATGACATCTTCTATCTCAGTGAGGGTCTTGGCGACCTCCTCATCTGTGAGAGGTGTTGGAGGAATAATGGCTTTCTACAGAAACGATGTTCACGTCAGGCTCTTGAAGGCGAAATAGTGATTTGAGGGTGAAAACAACGCGGTTGGTGCAACGATGCCGAAAGTTCCAAGCGCATGCAAGGTCTAAATAGTTTACTTACCTTGATGCCAGTGGGGAGTCGTCGGTAGGAGCCCGTCGTTAGAACGTCCAGTGACGTCAGGAGATCGTGATTTCTCAGTCTAGGATGGCTGTAAATCCTCCAGTCCCATCTATGGATGAGTACCCTACCTTGCTGGGTCAAGGCTTGTCCTTGCGTATGTAAGACCACGGATGGCGTTCTCAAATTGTTTGTTTTGGTCCATCAAGAAGGCAGTGATATTCTAAAGAGATGAGCCTATGAGCTACGCAACGCAAACCATGACAGGAAGGGCTGGAGGTGGTGGCCCGATTCCTGAGACGGGGTGGAGATGACGATACGCACCATGGCCTTCTGTACGACATCTGCGTCTCGTGCCCACCGCACCACAGCATAGAGCTTGACGACTTGCTTCTTCGTCCTCACCACCCACTCCGCTAGTGTCCTTTTGCGCATTGCATCGGACATGTTAGGCATCCTGAGGGTGCAATGTCAGACAATGCTTGGCGCAGCCAAGCTGCCTTCAAAGGATGTGAACTCTGGAATATCTGAACACTTACGTCTCTGCAAGTTCCGTCAACTCTGCATATATCGCCTGCGTCATCCGCTGTAACAGCTCTCCTAGCGGCACTTGATCATCTCCAACAATGGGTAGCTCCCGCTCGAGCTCTTCCTGCGAGGGTTCATGGACCCCGTTCGTGAGTTTGGGATGGGTAGATGTCCCAGCATGCACCGAGTTGCCGTTAAGTCCATTTGAGGTGGTGCCGTTCATTACTTGAGCCATGTGTTCAGAAACAGGGAAGCAAGTCTGCGCTCCCTTGTTGCCAGCAGTTCCAAAACATAGACGTAAGAAACTGGTCTTTTGTGTTGTGTGACGGTGGTGGGAGGATGAGGCGCCTATTTCGAAGGACAAAGCATCAGCAGGCGCCCAAGACGCGCGTGTGGCTCTTTCAATCTCCGCTAATGACCGCGACGTGAATACAACATCCAGCCAACAAGTCCCGATTTCCAACCACCTAGACCACCAAGTAATTCAGACACAGGAAAACACATCAAAATGGTACGCGATCCTCTACCTGTGCTGAGGTTATCTGTGCACTCAAAGACGCGTCTTAGGTATCGCCAAGAGGTGCGAAGCGGCGACGGTCTTCGTCTCCAGCCAGTGAAAGACTTCCTTCTCCATCTTCTCCTCCACAACGTCCGACACCGAGAAGACGTGGATCATTCTCTTCTCTTCCTCCATCTGATGCATTCAGCGAGACTGACGATAGCATGGACGAAAGAGACGCGGTCCCAAACGCAGACGACGACGACGATGAAGATGGCGAAGATCTCTTCGGCCAAGGGATGAGCGAGTATGTGCTTCATCAGTGGACTTATTTACCTGGCTCAATTGATCTTGAATTCCAGCGACTATGCTACCAATGAGCTGCTAGACAATTATTCCGACGCAGGAATAAACGACGAAGACGAGATCGAACCCATGACTGCCCAAGCTCGTCGAGCAGCTGAAGTCCAGATGGCCCGGAGGGATCGACTCCAGCAGGGGGGTCGGGGTACACGGGCTTCGAGACGGAGCCGGTATTCTTTCCTAGACGATGGTATGGATGAAGAAGAAGACTTGGGTGACGACTCCCTGACTGCTGGTACCAAGAGGAGGACCAGAAAACAATATGACGAAAGGCGAGATCAAGATGATATGGACGGCGTCGAAAACGTACGTTTCGTCGAAGCCTTTTTCCTGCATGAATCTCAGGTTGTGTATAGGAAATTATACCCTGGGAGCAACTGGGTGATATCAAAGCCAAATCCATTGTAGAATGGCTATCGACAGACCGAGTTCGAAGGTCCATTGTGTACCACTTCCGAAGATTCTTGATGAAATTCACTGATGAAGAAGGGAGATCGACATACGGTCAACGGATCAAGACTCTTGGAGAAAGTATGATTGACCTTCCTCTTTGATGACCGTGCACTGAATCATCGTGTTTCAAGTGAATTCCGAGTCCTTGGAAGTTTCGTATGTCGATATCGCCGAGCAACTGGCGGTTATTGCCTACTTTTTGCTCAATTCCCCGACTCCTATGCTTGCAATCTTTGACGAGGTCGCGATGGGAGCAATCGTCAATATGTATCCGTCGTATGAGCGAATTCACGCCGAAGTGCACGTGAGAATCACAGACCTTCCACTTCCGCTATCTTTGCGGGACTTGCGTCGATCGCATCTCAATACTCTCGTTCGAGTGTCAGGTGTCGTCACTCGCAGGACAGGCGTGTTCCCACAGCTGAAATACGTCAAGTTCGACTGTCGGAAATGTGGAGCTGTCCTTGGTCCGTTTTACCAGGATTCGACGAAGGAGGTGAAGATCAGCTACTGTCCCAATTGTGAGGGAAAAGGCCCCTTCACTGTGAACTCGGAACAGGTCATTTCTTCCTTTCACCAGACGATGTCTGTATTGACATCGTGACTTTTACCCAGACTGTATATCGCAACTTCCAAAAGTTGACCCTACAAGAATCTCCTGGTTCCGTTCCTCCAGGTCGTCTCCCTCGGCATCGAGAAGTCATCCTGTTATGGGACTTGATTGACTCGGCCAAACCAGGAGAGGAAATTGTGAGGATTCTCATATCTAAGCTTTTGATAATCTAACATCAGTCGTGTCACAGGAAGTCACTGGGATCTACAGAAACAATTTCGATGCATCGTTGAATTCGAAGAACGGCTTCCCCGTCTTCTCAACCATCCTCGAAGCGAACCACATTAACAAGAAGGAAGACCAGTTTGCGGCCTTCCGTCTGACAGAAGAAGACGTAAGAGAGATCAGGATGCTGGCTCGAGACGATCGAGTTCGGAAACGCATCATTAAGTCGATCGCTCCGTCCATCTACGGCCACGAGGATATCAAAACTGCTATCGCGCTCTCTCTCTTTGGTGGGGTACCCAAGAACATCAAGGGGAAGCACCCACTTCGTGGTGACATCAATGTCCTACTTCTTGGAGATCCCGGGACGGCCAAGTCACAGTTCCTCAAGTATGTGGAGAAGACTGCCCACAGATCCGTATTCGCGACTGGTCAAGGTGCCTCCGCCGTCGGTCTGACTGCAAGTGTCCGGAAAGATCCCATAACCAGGGAATGGACCTTGGAGGGAGGAGCTTTAGTGCTTGCAGACAAGGGGACGTGTCTCATCGACGAGTTCGACAAGATGAATGATGCCGATCGGACGTCCATTCACGAAGCCATGGAACAACAGTCCATATCCATCTCGAAGGCAGGCATCGTGACTACTCTTCAAGCTCGTTGCGCAGTCATCGCGGCAGCCAATCCCATTCGTGGTCGATACAACCCAACGATACCCTTCCAGCAAAACGTAGAGTTGACTGAGCCTATCTTGTCTCGTTTCGATGTGCTTTGTGTTGTGAAGGATACCGTCGAACCTGTTCAGGATGAGCTCCTTGCTCGTTTCGTCGTGGGAAGTCATTTGAGGAGCCACCCGAAGTTTGACCCGGACGTCGACGAGATGGATGTCGGAACGGTAGTTGATGCAGATGTAAGTTCGAACTCGACTCTCAAGCACAACTGGGCTCATTTCGCGTATCTTGTAGTTGATTCCTCAAGATATGCTTCGAAAATACATCATGTATGCCCGAGAGAAAGTACGACCGAAACTCTTCGAGGTCGATACTGAGAAGATTACCCAACTGTTCGCGGATCTCAGAAGAGAGTCGCTGTCGACAGGGTCCTACGGTATCACTGTTCGGCATCTAGAGAGTATCATCCGGATGTCTGAAGCGAGCGCCAAGATGGCTCTGAGGGAGTATGTTCGGGCTGATGATATCAACATGGCAATTTCTGTGACCATTGGTAGTTTCGTCAACGCTCAGAAAATCTCCATCAAGAAGGCGCTTGAACGGGTATATCGCTTTCGAATATGGTTGCCTTCTAGACAGCTGACTCTATCTTCTTTGCAGGTATTCCGCAAGTACCTCACACAAGCGAGAGACCACGAAGAGTTCCTTGCGTTTATCCTTGGCCAGATCGTCAAGGAGAAGGCACGCTTCTATCAGCTTCAGCGTTACCAACAACCGGACAAAGTTTCTGTCAAAGTATCGGAATTGGACGAAAGAGTAAGTCGACGTATTTTCCATCTGGCTTTCGTTTAACAACGATCACTACAGGCAAAGGAGCACGATATTTTTGATACAGCCCCGTTCCTTCGCTCAAGGTTGTTCACGACCAATGGATATACCCTCAAGGATGGGGTCATCGAGAAGACCTTCAGCCATGGTAAATAGACTTCCCGAGTGTACGATAACCCATCTATGTGCAATTAGAGCGTAACGATTATCATCGTATGAAATCTCCACGTCTGCAAGAATATTGCCTCATTTGTCGACCCAACGCGTTTTTTTCATCCAGATCGCTTGTGAGTGAGCTTGGGCGATGAGCGTGACGCTTCGATCAGGTTATTTTGAGGTGTCCACAAGTACGTTGCAATGTTCCCAACATACTCATCATTCAAACTGGTTTTCGCGGCCTTCTCGCTTTCGTCGTGAGTGTTTCGTCTGAGTTCAATCCGTGGGAGCAACCTGCGCGCCTTAGTCATGGTATCCTGTATCGGAGTTAACGAATGGATGGAATGTGTGTATAGATGACTATCAGTCTCTCTATTCACCGGTCGACCGCGAATTATCACTCAGCCTTGCTGGTTGGCAATGTATATATATTCGGTAGTGGGGGATGATGATATAACAGTGGTCAGCACGTTGAAGCCTGCTTACCTCAAAATCACTTACAAGTATGCCTTCAAATATCCCCAAGCGTGTTCTGAATACTGGGGCATTAATGCCCGCCATAGGAAAGCTGTTTCCTCCACCCTAATATTGCGTCACTTCAGATACTGATTAAGTTTACTCCAGGTCTTGGCTGTGCAAATTCAGAAGCTAGGAATGACCCATCTCGACTTGAACTCGCGAAAGGTTGGATATCTGCCGCGTTAGAGGTAAAGTGAAATCATTTCAGATGACCTCGTATGTTCTAACGCTGTGGGCAAGGCTGGGTATAGGCATTTTGACACAGCCGCGATATATGGTTAGTCTTACCATGTTCATTACCCTGCCGATGATTCTTGAACCGACCCACTTAACAACTTGAAAGAAACGGAAAAACCGCTTGGTGACGCCATTAGAGAGTCTGGTATCCCTCGAGAAGATATCTTTGTCACAACAAAACTCCCGTATGAATTCTGTTCCTTGTCTTGGTCTGACTTTGGTAAACTGGGGATCTCAAATAGATGGCATCACCCAGAGATCTTCTGGAAGTCGTTCAATGACAGCTTCGATCGGCTTGGGCTTGAGTACATTGATCTCGTATGCCCGCCTCATCTTGATTCTTGTGTCTCGCGATTACTGAGACCTCTTTTCAGTATCTCATCCACTCTCCTATTACATTTCGATACGATGGTAAAACCTTCAAGTCCCCGTAATCGCTCCTCCCTAACATTCCACAAGAGCATAGCATATTTCCAAAGGATGAGAACGGTAAGGCAAGATTGGCGGAATATCCAACTTTCAACGAGACTTGGACCCTCATGGAACAAGTCCTTGCTACTGGCAAGGTCAAGGCCATTGGGGTCAGCAATTTCTCCATCAAAACGTAAGCAGTGAAAATATCCTTACCTTGTCGTCGATTTATCTCCAAACCTATCTTCAACCAGCCTCGAACAGCTCTTCAAGACGGCAAAGGTCGTACCTGCGGTGAATCAGGTCGAGTACGTTATTCAACATGATGCTCACAACGCGACGGACAACTTCGATGCTGATTACTTATTGTGACCGGAATTGAAGGATGCATCCACTATTAGCCAGCGAACCACTACTCGAGTATTGTAAACAGAAAGGGATTGTCGTAACTGCTTACACACCGACAGGTATTCAGATCTGATATCCTTTTACGGAAGTTTGGGTAGCTGACCAGGTTCGCATCAGGACTTTCCAATGTCCTTGATCAACCTCTCATCAAAAACCTCGCATCCAAGTACGGTGTCACGACAGCGCAACTTGTACTCGGCTGGCACATGGCCCGTGGTGTCGTTGCGGTCCCAAAAAGCTCTAATCCTCAACGCCAGAAAGAGAATCTCAAGGTGAGATCGAACCCGTTGGCCCAGGGTGTATTCCCTTCTTGATTGTCGCTCTCGTTTCAGATTCCTACCTTGGCACCAGAAGATGTTGCTTTGGTCAGCTCGTTGGACCAGAATAAGCACTTGAGGGTTGCAGAGGATGAATCAGGAAAAGTTTGGGGGGCGTGGACATATGAGCAACTTGGTTGGTGACGCCTGTGTGGCCCCCGAGTGCCAATCCGGATCCAACATGTCAAAGTTGCAGTCTGAGTGTGTATCGCAAGTCGAGTGAGTATTTTGATCTCATTACTTGGAGTCATACACCCTTCAAGTTGTGTCTGAGAGTTTACAAGTAGTCTACTTGCTATAATTGTGCCAGCCTCCAAATCGCATCGGCAATCAAACCCGGCAAGGAGTTGCCGCTTTTGGCTACTGTCCAAGTTCGAATACTTATCTCGCGGGCCCAGCCGCTTTCAAGATGGCAAACACCACCTATTGAAGAATGTCATCCTCACAATCCTTCATATATTTAAGGGCCTCGATTTGTCTGATTCCTACCAGCACCGCCTCTCTTTACACTCCCACCATACCCACTGCCAGAACCGAAACCCATTCTCCTCTTTGACAGAGTGACTCCAAAATGATGGCTCGCTTCTTCGCTCGACTTGCTCTCGTCGTGTCTTTACTGGCCTTGGTCTCGAGTGTTAATGCGGCATACATTGTTCAATCCTTCGACTCTCCGAACGTAGTTGCTGGCAGCTACGTGATCGGTACCTCGCGTCGAGACATGAGCGAGTTGGAGAAGGATATGATGATGGAGGCGATCAAGGCCGGGATGGGTATGAGCAAGCGGGATGTGTGGAGTCCAAAGATCGTTGAACCTACGGACAAGACTGTCTGGGTCATTGGACAGGAGGCGACAGTTATGTGGTATGTATTCTCTCTTAACTATCACCTATGCCGCTCGGGTCGCTTACCTAGGTCTTCCAGGGACGCAACACATCCTCCTGAGCATATCACCAATAAGAAGGGTAAAATTGTGCTTGGTCGACTCGGACCAGACGGTACAGGGGAGCACCTCGACCTTGGTCAGCCATTCCTTTGTTCATCTTTGGTTCGTACCTCTAACAACTCGATCTTGTAGAACATCCCCTCGTAGCCGATTTTGACATTCTCATGGGAAGTGCCCGATTCAAAGTCCCGGATGTCAAGCCCGGTGGTCGATACATCGTAGTCTGTAAGTACCTCTTGCTACGCTTCAACCACATTCAATTCTCGACTAACGTTGCCCCAGTGTTCGGTGATTCTGGTAACCGTAGTCAGCCGTTCACGATCCAGAGGCCCCAAGCTTGAGTTCCCCAGCTATCCCAATGGTGCTTTCCTAGTAATCGTATAATATATAATTAATAATATCTATCACCTTCATACGATTGGGCTTGCTACAATGCCTAGGTGAGACGGCCGGCACCCAGATACAATGCAATGAGGTATCTCAATTGTGATATCCTACACATTACTCGGGGTCTGTTACAGTAATGCAACCCAGGTCTCATTGAGCTAGGGACGCATACATGGTGCTCATGGCCTTCAATCGTGATTGTAGTTCCTGATACAGAGTTAATTATCAAGACAGGATACGACGAGAAGGGTACCCACCTGTTTTGCAGATCCTTCATTCGTACTTCGCTCCAATCTTTCACGTACGCCTTCCAAATCACCATGAATCTTCCGTCGAGGCAGGACATCAGGATAAGTGCTCTGGTAGAGATAGTTCGTGCAAAAGCCTCACCTTATCCCAAAACGACACAAAAACTCCCAACTTGCGGGAAAACGAATCCAGGGCCTCGTCCAGACTCGCAAAACAAGCATTGATAGATGTTACAGGATCCAATTTATTCGCCTTGAAGGGTTCGGGAACCATAACCGGGAGCGCAACGCTTCGGGATGCACGTACTCTATCTCGAATGTCACGCAGTTCTGAACACCACATTTCGAAAACCCCGCATAATTAGGCGTCTGCTCAGCATCAATATCGATATCAGCGATCTTACTTTCTTTCTCCTCGAATTGAATGGAAAAGTCTGAGCCCTTCAGGCCGAAGAAGTCGAAGATGCCAGCGGTACTGATACCACCTGCCATGATACCACTCGGCGGGCTGGAGAACCATATGTCAGTTTATCAAGCGTAAACGGTGAACTGGTCCGAGATACGTACTGCGAAGGAAGAATATTTCCCAGCGCTGAAACGCTGCTAGACAATTCAGAAGGTGCTTCGACGGAACGACTGATAGTAGCAGTCTGTGACTGCTTCAATGTGCTTTCCCATTCATGATAAAGAGAAGAAACGTTCGACTTTAGGGATGCAACTTCTTGAACCAATTGCTTCGCATCATTTTGCTCGCGATGAGATCTCTATCCCGATATTATTGCCATACCGCAAATCCATTTCGTTAGTTGTACACACCTCGAGAAGTTTGGCGATCTCTGCAATTTTGTGTTCGAGAGAGATTTTCTCGGAGCATATTACTTCAGACAGTGTCGTCGCAACGTCTGAGGGGATGTTTTCAAGTTATGGGACATACTACGGCAGCATCTAGACGAACCATTAGCTGCGCTTTGCACCGATCCTGAAATACGAGTCCGAGATCGTTGGAACAATTCTGTAAAAGTCTGAAGAATAGTCTCTGATGTGAGTGCCACTTCAGAGGGGATTGTTACAAGTGCATACCCGACGATAATTCTCAATGGGAGCTAGATAGCCGTTGATGAAATCTCGAAGTTCTTGAGAGGTCCCTTCTTCAGACCGGATTTGAGTCAATTGTTCATTCAAAAGCCCAAAGGAGTCCTCAATGGACACCGAATAGGCAGTTAGTTCCTGGGTGACAAGTGATATTTCTTTGACAGTTTCGGAGTCCCAATTGGGTTGGATCGTATCTTCTGGCGGTGCAGGATACGTAGAGGTCGACATCGTGGTGAGGAAAGAAGAGGGTGAGATCGCTGGAGAGTATGTGGTGACCGAAAGTCGTGTCATTGGTGTTGATCTTTATATATCATCTCCCTAGAGTCCGAACATGCATGTGTGGTGACAGCGGCAGGATAATTGCTCTAACCCATTTGATCTCTCCAAGGGGAAGAGAAATCAATTTATCGAGGTCTGATTGACTAACATGAAGAATCTGGAGCCGAACTAAGATATAAATGCGCCAGGAGAACAGGGGTGTACTTGCGAGTGGAAAGAAAACACTTCGGGGGCAGAGGTTTGCTCAAAATAAGCGTTTTCACAAAAGCCACAAACTGGTGGCAACCTGGACTAAGGTCTCACGTTTTCTCGGCGGAGGGATTGAAGAGTTCTCAAGCAATGTCATGATATAGCGAAAACGTACAATGTAATGAGACAAGCAGGAAGACATGTTGATTACTCTTCTGGCACCTCGATCTCCCCTGAGTTTATCTGGTCGATAACATCATGAGGGGGTTGACCGTCGACTGTGCAACCAATACTCTGTGCTGTGCCCAAAATCTCCTTTGCACCATTCGCCAGTGACTTGGCGAGAGACTTTGATCGCATTGTTCGTGCGATGTCGATGACTTCGTCGAAGGTGATGTTACCGCTGTGCTTGATGTTCTTTTCTTTCTTGCGGTCGCGTGGGGGCTCTGCAAAACATTTAATTCGGAAGATATATATGGATAGGATGATGCATACCCTTGAGGGCCTTGATAACAAGTGATGAGGCAGAGGGGACGACGTCGACTTTGGCTTGTCGATTTTGGATGGTAAGTTGGACGGTTACACGGAGACCCTTCCATGCACCAGTGGCTTTTGCGATATCTTCACCGACCTTCTTCGGTGACTATACAGGATTGTGATTAGCGATATTCCGAGTGGTTTCTGGCGGTATGTACCAAACCAAGAGGACCGATCTTTGGTGCAAGAGCGGATGAGGCACCGACTTCACCTCCCGTCGCCCGGAGGTAGATGATCTTGATTTCATTAGGGTCCTACGAGAGACCATAGTTTCAGCATTATGGTCGCGATGATTCCAACGACATACTCACGAATTTGGGGGCCATTTCGAATGTTGAGGGTTGGTGGACGACGGAGGTGGCTGATGGACTGGACTTTGGATAGTTGATTAGTCAGCTGTGGTCGGGCGGTGGCCAAATAGAGTTTGTTCTCCGCCGAGGAACTGTACAGGAGGAGAGCCACAATGCGTTGGGACAGTGTCTGGATGAACGTGACCAGGCTCTGTTGGGAGAGTGGCTCTGATTGGCTGCTGAGGGACGGGGATCAACGAGGCTGGACTGGGTTGCTCGACGCGGACGACGACGAACGAGACCATTGGAGACCGCGATCACGAAAACGTTTGCAAACCGGTGTGCATCCTGGCTGATCCCGAGAACGCGGTCCCGTAGCATTTTTTCCTCTTGATCAAGTCCTTTCTTTCGAGTATCTCTCACTTGTACACTACCAGTATAGAGCCAGTCTCGCACGAGGGACTCCCCACAACCCTCCAACACATTTTCCACCCGTGCTCACGCTCGACTTACATATAGTCGCGGGCAGTCGGCTTTATTGACTGCAATGGGTGCATGGAACCACCACCGAGGGTCGATCTGCCGGCAGGCTTCGAGGACGTCCACATAGACATTCTCGCAGACCTCATAGGTGAGCACAGTCTTCTATCTATCTCACCGCTCACATCTCTTTTCATCCCGTATGTCACCGTACTGACTTGATTTATTTATACAGGCGACATGATGGAACGTTTAATTGCCCATAATGACAGGATACCATTATCTGCGTGCGCACCATCCAAGTTCGACTGCTTGCATTCTCATGTCCGATGAACCCTTCGCCAATTCCCTTACAGTGAAAGCCTTACTCGTTTCCATTCCAGAACTCCTCCATCCATCTCCGTAATAGACTATCTCCGTCGTATAGTCAGATTCACTAATCCTGAAGTGAGCACCATCTTCCTACCCACCTGATTCTCCAACTACGAAATCAGTACCCACATTTCCCTCTCACACCCACTCAATCGAGTTTCACAATTTACTGACTCCGCCTACCACGTTCGTCGAAATCAGAAATCATGTCTCCTAATCACCCTCCATTACATCGATCAAATCTGCGCAAGGATGCCCTTTTTCATTTTGACTTCTCTTACATGCCATCGCTTCGTCATCACTGCCATTACCGTTTCATCAAAGGCACTCTCAGATGCCATCCGTCCGAACGCTCTTTACGCCAGAGTAGGTGGAATCCCCGCCGTCGAACTCAACATGCTCGAGAGAGAATTCCTCAGGATGATCGATTGGCGATTAACGGTCAGTACTCACTTTCTCCCGCAACTATATACTCCGGGTTCCATACCCACTCCCCCCCAAACAAGCGAAAACTGAACACCAAATTCCCTCCTCCCATTCTTTCATCTACTGCGGGCTATGTCCACCTCATTCATATACAGTGCACCCGAGAGGTTCTTCAAGAATACTACGTAAACCTCGTTCGCACCCATACCAAAGGCATCTACGTGATCGTCGATTCAGCCTACCTCTCCTCAAGCGGTGCATCCTCCTCCGACAGCGACATGGATTACGAAACAGGCACATCTCGTCCAGCATCTCCCACCCCGGGACCAGAACAATCGCCACGGCCATCACCCACCCAGGTACAATCCCCATCCAACCTACCACTCATTCATTCGTCGGCCTCTTCTTCTACCACTACGGTACAGAATCCCCACGGTAGCACATCATTATTGCCAAACGGACGTCCTCGGGAGTTCGCACCGTACGAGACTTCAACCATCTTGATCGATACGACGACTTTGTCACCTCAGCCCCCTCGATCTCCCACCGTCGAACAAAATATGGCGTTTCAGGCTTTTCAACAGTCCGGAGGTGGTTCTGGTGGGCGCGGTCTAGAATAACGATTGCGCCTATGGGGACATTGTTCATTCGCCATTTGGATTGGATTCCTTATATGTCATCTGCACCTTGTGCCTTTTTCTTCTTTGACGGGTGGTGGGAGTTGACATCGGTGGGATTGTCAATGTGTTTTTTTATTCTGTGCGCGTAGGCCCTTTCCCGAGGTCCAGAGGGGGTGAATGCGCCATATGGTGAAGAAGGAAAGGAAATGTTAGGCGAGTGCGGTGGTGGTTTGTTGTTTTATTATTTTGGGATCCTTCTTCTCACTTTGTGTTTTATTTCTGGTCACCCCTTCGTTCCTTCTTATCTGTTGTTTTCTGTCCCTCCCTTTTTCCTTCATTTTATTTTCTCTGATTTTTCATCACCGCATTCATTCGTCTGGTCCGCCTACCCACATTTTCCTTCTTATCTCTCTCGCATATCTCCCTTGATAGCGGCGGAGTCTGTGAACATCGCGGGGCTCAGGCGGGCAAAGGGTTTAACAGTCTAGGTGCAAAAGGCTTGAAGCTCGAAAGGGAAAGCACAGAGGAGAATTGACACGCATGTACTACAACCATCACATCACACACCCATCTATCCATTCAGACACCAATCCCCGAGACGGAGCACAACTATTATCATATTCATCCCTCCAACGATCACAAATCGCACGCATACATCCACAAGTAGTAGTTAACTTATTTATTTCCCCAATCGTTTGTCTGTCTCCCTTTTCTCTTTACTACAATCTCAATCTCTCTCATTCGACTGATCCATTCCATCAATCCACGGTGTTCCTTTTCTCATCTTTTACATCAGGATATTGTCGTTCTTGTGACCATCGCGATTCAACGCTCATCACGCATCGCAAGTTCCATTCAATCCCGGCGAATAAAGCAATTCGTTTACGTCTGTCCACCAGGGGGTGACTGGCATCTTTCCGTGTTCTGAACACGGAGAACAATCTATCCTGTCCGTGTCCTGGATGCCCATCACCCATAACACCAACACCCGTACTCACCACACGGCCCAATCTAAAAACATACCCCATGACCTCCTTCGACTGTCCGTCCCTCCGCAACCTATATTTAGTCCTCCGCCCATTCCAAAGCGCAATGGTATTTCTACGGCGTAACAACTCCAGCTGGACCCTTCCCGGGACCGACCACACAAACCAAGTAACAATTTACCACTGGGCAACTTTTGAGTTATAATATAGTTGTCAATCACTACGACGACGAACGGTTTCCAACCCCACCCTACGGTAAGTAGATGCATCCGCGGTCCCACCGACTCCACTCGCACAGCACTTATGATATCGATCATGACATACGGTATTATCATTTTGTGCTTTCCCGGCGGCGGTACCATATACAGCACATGCCCACTGAACAGAAAAATTCCCAAGTTCCACACGTCCATAAGTACCAATTCCGATATGAATGAACATCTCTCGTAACCGACGCTACTGCCGCTTCGATACCGACTGTTGTAGTATAAATACACTAAAATTGAAATCCCCCTTTCGAAAATTGAATTGTATTGCACATGGATTCGGACGGGACTGACATGGGCATGCGCATCCTGCAATGAATGATCATGAATTGAAAAGAACAATCTGAAAACCCGCGACCGGAATGTCAAAACAACAGTGACACAAATTGGAATTTAGTATCTGAGAGCTCGAGCACGAGATGGCTTGAGCTCTTTTTTATTTTGTGGGACAAGGGAGTCCTCGGGATCTCACACCCTTTATACGGACGACATGGTCGTTTTCATCGAAAAATTTGAAAATTGTTTTTGGAATATGACAATATTGTTTCGTTGGTTTTGATGATGGGCTTTCAAGTGAAACTGGGAGTCTGAGCGAGGTCACGCAAAGGCACTCGCACACAAGAGTATATTTATCGTCAAGTAAAACAATCCAAGTCCTTTGAGAGTTGTATTCGANNNNAAAAAACGATAAAAAAAAGTGGAAGACTACCGATATGACATATCAAAAGTAAGAACAAAAAACCGTAACTCGTACCTACAGAGAGTGAGAGAGGGGAGAGATAAGGAAATGGTAATGAAAAGGTCGGTACCAATCANNATGTAAGTAAAAGTAAAGAGGATTTCAAGGGCTGACAAGAGAAATAGACAAATAAGAAAGGAGAGAGAAAAGTAAAGTAGATGAACTTGAGACATTCTGCGAGCGGATCCGATTCAGATACCTGATTGAGATTGAACAGAGGACAGACAAAAAACAATTGAGGGAATTGAGATGGTGGGGGCCGATGAATGGATATGAGGAGAGAGTGAAATTGTGTGAATGATGAGGCGAGAAAATGAGGAAAGGGGAATGAGGAATGAAAGGAGAGATAGAGAGATGAGGGAAATGAATGAACGAGAGGAATGAATGACTGGAAACTTCGACTTTCGACCAAAAAAAACGACGACTGCAATTGGGACCAAAAAAAACAATATTCGTATGTGTGTATGAATGTGATCGACCGAGGATGAGGAAAACATAAAAAAAGTCAATGAGTGAATCAAGAGTGGGTTATTGGAGATCAGAAACCATGAAACGACACAAGATAAGACAAGATGGGTAACGAACGACGGGTGTTACTGCTGATTACATAGCGCGAGTGATAGAAGACGACTGAATGTTGGGAGAGTCGACTTGGATATGTGTTTACGAATGACGACCAATGATGGATAAGCCTAGAAAGGAAGAACAAATAGGTGAATAAGTATGGCCTATGGACGAACAGCAAGATGAAGAAGACGCATGCCAAAACCAAAAATAAAACACAAAGAAAGGAAGAGAGACGCGATAGAAACCCCAAGAAGAGATGCATCAACCAACAACGACCCATCTAAATCAGAACCAAGAAGACCTCGAAAGAAAAAAGGAACCACGACCGAACCCAATCCACGCAAACTGTATGCATATGCCGCAGATTGTTGTTTAAGCGTTCAAAAACCCCCACAGTGACCACAATCAGAGGTATGCTTCTTTCGATAATAACGGCACAATTTGCTCTCTCGCGCACTCGACTCGAGGGAGTGAAATAAAGAGGATTGGTGGACGAGATTCAATAACAATACCCTCTAACAAAAAGAGAGATCAACAATGAGCACACCGACAACTTTCATGCATGCAAATGGGGGGTAGAAAAGGGGGAGAGTGAGAATGAAAAACAGGGAGAATTGACCAACAAATGGCATCAAAAATGAGAGTGTAGCGAACGACTTTGGGACGAGGGAGCGCGCAGAGAGACAAGGGAGATGAACAGAAAGGGATAATGAAAGTGGGGTGATCCTGCAAGGTAAGGAGGGAAAGGGAGGAATTGGTGTCAAACGGGTGAACAGAACGACGCATCGAAAGGGGTTTGTTTGCACAAAGGGTAAGAAGAAAAAAAAGAAAAAACCGTAGAGTCCATCCATCCATAACATCCAAAGCCAACTGAAACGAAGAAAAAAACACAGAGAAAGAAGACTCCTCCAACCATCAAAGGAAATCGAGAGAAGAAAGAGGAGAAGGATATCTCCGAGTTTGTAGCAATAGGTAGTAACAGTACGTACTCGAAAATTACAACGCACACCCCGCCTCTTCCTCTCACTCTCATCCCCCCTCCTCCCAACACTACTC
>JANAWD010000233.1:44041-55695 GCA_027627245.1 Meripilus lineatus | reverse complement strand
CTCACAAAATCTTCGATTATGCTTCCAAATGCCACGCATTGGGCCCTCATGACCCTTCCCATAATAGAGTTTCCTTGACAGCCTCGACTCCTCCGTTGCCTTTCCATCTCAGATTATCACACATCACAAACATCATACACCAATCAACAAACGAAGCCACCTAATTTATTCTTGTCTACCCGACTGTCGGCTCCATTTTCCCTTTCTGACACTAAACATCTTTCCTGCCGAGTCGAACTAGTTCCCGTATGTCATCAACCGATCATCCTCTCACGATCCAGATCACTTGCCCAATCCGCGCCTTAGCCCCTCCGATTCACCCTCCTCCCGCAGCCATCAGATGACCCTCCACTCAAGTCGCAGCGTAGCGTAGCCCCGCTCCTCATTTCCAGTTCCACTCGTTTCATCTTTCGTCATCCAACCCCCTCTCCTCTCACTGATTCTCATTTTCTTTCTGATGCCAAATTCGCATCATCAACAACTCAAATTCTGCCGGCTTTCTCACCTCCGAAATTGAAACAACCATCTTACCCCTGGCTATGCACATCCCCGACCTTGCCACGAAATTGTTCACTATTGTGCCTTTCAGTTACAGTCCATCCCCATTCCTTTCATTGTCCTCGCGAATCATTTTCGCTTCTCTGTCCTGTACCCACAATTGTACACTCTTGTAAACACTGTCAATAGCATCTGCCGTCTCGATAGCAATCGTTGTTGTCCTACATATCCATCTAGAAATTCCACCTCGCATCGTAAGATAACCAAGTCCAAGGCGGACCAGCCCGAGCGTCATCCCCAATCCATGTCTCTGGCTCCTTGGCTCAAAGTTCAACGCTGCACACCGTACCACTTGGCTGGCACAACAAGGAATTCGAACTCATCGGAAGGCCATCGAAACCAATACTCAAGGGCCCCTCTTTCAGGCTCGCCCTCTATCCAAGTCACTCCCCTTGTTGATGAAGATGGTGTTGATGGTGGCGAAGAATCCATATCTCACCAAGGCACCAGTGGATCATGCATGTACCCCAAAGATGAGTTCCAAACTCCGAGTCGTACTAGCCTGCAAATCGGACTCGGCCATCTTTGCACCACCCTCGTTGTGAGCCTTGAGGAATTTGCGAGAGTCATCACGCCCCTCTCTACATTGCCAGAGGGCGACTCGGGAAACTGGTGGAAGAAACCGCCCCTCGGACCATATTGTTTGAAACAAATGCTGACCTCCTGGGTTCGGCCTTGGCCCTTGGGCTGCTTCTGCTTCCTCAGTGAACTCAACACGCCTTATGGATGACTACTGCCCCCGCAAGGGGTGGTTCCGAACTGGGAGCACTTCTTTGAATGTCCATCGTTGGCTCTTGTTTATTTTTTCCTCTTTTTTTTCTGCAAACTCACTCAGACCGACTCTTGACCGTGTTCAACCCGGATCTTCTTCCATCCCAGCCTTACCCGAGTCCCCATCCGGTCAGAATTGGATTATCACGGATGAGAAAGAACCTTAAAACTCATCGTAGGATATGAGTTTTTATGCCGCAGAAGTTGTATATCATACGGCGTGGAAGATGTTATGTTGTGCGTGAGATTGACTTTTCTTTATGTATGGTATGTTTCTTCCATCGGTGTTTTGTGATCGACGGAGTGTATCTGATCTCCAAAACTTTCAATCCGACTCGTATCCAATCGTCCTCCTTCTGCTCCATGTCAACCACAGGATCCGAATCTATCCCTCTTTCTCTCTATGTGCAGCACATCCTTTAAATCCCGTCTGAGGAAAAAGGCCGTGTCCCGACCGAGCTCGGAGACGGTGATACTCTAAGTTACAATTGTACGACAGAAACAAGCTATACCTCCAGACCCAGAGAGACCCCATTCAACGCGTGCAGTAGAGCGTGTCTCCAACACGCGATGCGCTACTTCCCGTTGAGATCGCGTCCATCCGAGGTACACACCTTGATTCTGGACCACTTGTTTCCCAAAGCGTCTCCCTGAATCCATGATGAAGGAAGAGAATCAAGCAAGACACCGCATTCGTCCGTTCGTCTATTGAATCCCTGGCCAACTTCTCATTCCTCATCGCGTGATCCCGCAGCCTGCGAAGGTTTCGCCTACCCTTCGATCTCCCACCCTCACCACCACTGCGACGGTCTACGCGTTCGAGAAGCTGCTGTATGTTCGAAGGTCTGGGGATGGGGCAAAGCTCTTGACATTTTTGCTCTGATGCTCGAAGTGAGGCTGTTCTCTCTTACTTTCGAGGTTGGAATTACGCTTCTGGTTTATTAAACCGCTTGTCTATTGTGTTGCCCTTCCAGGACACGCCGCGGAACGTTCATCACCCACTCTGCATGGTACTGATCCCACCGAGGGGCTGACATCACGCAACATCATCATCTGACGTTTTCAGAAACTCTGGTTTATTTAATTACTTTCATTCTAGATCTTGGTGATTTTCGCCACGACCTTCGAAAACAAACAAACCAAGACTCTGAAAATTCAAAACCCAAACTTCCAAAACCCAGAATCTCAATATCTTCCGTGCGGTTGGCCACAAATGACAAAACAATGATACCATCGTATCACCAAATCGTCATAACATATGTACCTAGAGCGGCTCGAAGGAACTTCTAGTGTCACGAATCTCGTTGAAATAGTTCGAATACTGCTCCACCGTACCTCCAACTTGGGCTTAAATCAGCCTACCGGGTTTATCGTGGATCATCAGCGGTTTCTTTGCTTTCAAGAAGGACACATTGGGAGTGGAAGTACGAGTTCCTTTGAGCGGTGGCGTTGGTGGTGGTCATGAGATATCGTACGTGTGCCTTCATTTCTTCATGCTCCACCTCTGCATTGTATCGCCTGACTTGCGCCATGATATTGAAAGGTCCTTATAGACAGCGAGGGAGCGCCAAGCACGACATCAGGTTAAGTGAAATAGATGTGTACATTCGCTCAGGGACGGCTTTGACGGGATACTAGATTGTCAATTGACGAATACGAGTTGGGTCAGCTTCGGGTCTCAATTCGTCATTTCCATTAACGATGCAATTCCGGGTCTACCTCAGTGCTAAGTTGGTTTTAATACATTGGGGTTATGTGAGATGTACTCACCACTCGTCTTCTTCCCGAACCATTTCTAGAAAGTTTCCTGTGTAAAAATCCAAAAGGGATTCACATGGTGGAGGGAAGGATACGTTTACACAGGTTTTGCTCTCAGAACCTATAAATTGTCTCGCAAAAACAAATAACAAACGGAACCCCCGGTAGGTAAAAGGGGAAAATGAGAACGGTATCTAGGTAACCTTCACCGTCACTGGGAAATTCCTAAGACATCAAACACACGCCTTCTCCCTTGACCCACCCCTGCAGTTCTGTGATTCCTGCAAAGAGACCCGGAAGATTCAGAAGCACACAAGGGTATGCAAGAAATGGAGCATAAGGGGGCTTAGTGTGAGAACCCGTATACTTTTTTGTGTCATTTTACATTCCTGATTGATTCTATACACGACCTGGCAGGAAGTCTCCATACCGCATCCACACAGGCACTCGCAGCGACTTGCAAATACCTCAATCCATGATCTGCGGGAAACTTGTTATAGGTTCGTCTCCCGAGAGGCTTGGAGACCTCGCTTGTGGCTTGTCCGATGAACGAGCGGACTTCTCATTTACACCTGTCCGTCACTTTAGAGTCGCCTGCAGATGATTACACATCCCATTTCAATACTACATTGAACTTAAGATCGCGCTTTGGGACCGGGATCCCAAGGATAGACAGGGTATAGTATCCGAAACTTGAGATGTGCGATGTGAGTGGTTGGAGGAGAGCCCTGAACCCATTGGCTCGAGGGATTGACAGGGCGCAGTGAGGAATGGATACCTCAAGGTGCGGAGACACTTGCTCCCTGATTCTCAGGCTCTTCCACCCCTCTTGCCCAGGATCATCGCTACTGGATTTTTTATTTCATATCCGCCCAATGTCAATAGGTGGGGCCAAAGCGCGCTTTGGACCCTCACCCCATACTCTCAGGCTTTTGAAACCGCGAACACACGAAGGAACGTGAAAAAAAAATTGTTTGGTGTCGAGAGGGCTTACGCTTACGAGTATTGTACCCTGACCCTGTCAGTATGTTCCGTCTTCTTCCCTTCATCCACCTTCCAGCTATCGTCGAACTTCAACAGCGGATTA
The DNA here is from genome assembly GCA_027627245.1 of Meripilus lineatus. NCBI lineage: Eukaryota > Fungi > Basidiomycota > Agaricomycetes > Polyporales > Meripilaceae > Meripilus > Meripilus lineatus. The sequence goes on along the minus strand of JANAWD010000233.1, from coordinate 51,521 downwards.
AAAAACGCCCTCGCGAGTTCGATCAGACGGAGATGATGTCCGGTGATTGTTCATACCGTTCCCAAGGGACGATATTGTTAGAAAGTACAGGACGTGGGTCAGGGAAGGGTCTCTTGTTCTGTTCCCTGGGACTACACATACGTGTTGTGTTCTTTGTGTTCTCCCGACATCTTCACGAGTGAATTTGGTATACAAGGGTCAATTCTTATTCGCACAAACAACTCTTTTCATTGTATGGGGTCCACATGAGTGATCCCTATCTAGCTTCCTTTCCTTCCATGCTTTTCATAGCAAAGCCTTCTTAAGGCCCTCGTGTTTGCTGAGGACGCTCAACTTTGATCAATCATCCATCATCATCACTACTGTATTCATCTTCATCTTCAATACCCAACTCTCATCACTAACTTACCGAAACTTCCGTCTGCGCTTGTTTTGGGCTCCTTATCGTGCTCGAATGTTCCACAAAGAGAAAACAAACAAAGCCGCATGGATCCGATCCTTGTTGATCAAAGGTGACCTGATGGTCGGTTTCGTATGGTTCGTCTTGTTTCACTTATCACGCGATCCAACACTCACAGTCATTCTCCCCGTCTCCTAGTATTCCTAGTATTCAGTGGCTCTGTTAAGTTTTAGATCCCATCGTAGCGCTATGTGGGTGACTAGAGAAGGCAATCTGCATCTTATGTCGCCGTTCGGGAGACGTGGGTTCAGGTTCCAGTGCGGGTAATGAGTTCGGTATAATAAAAGTAAGTTCCCAGCTATACATCCATCCGGGCACGTCGAGCGCCACAAAGCCCTAACCTGTAACGGGAACCAGATCCGAGTCCAAGGATACGGTTATCGTCTTTCTTTGACATCCCACATCCCGATTCGAATTCTGCATGTTGCATGGAATGAGAAGTCGGTTTACTCGTTTTGCTACTGTGCTCGCGGTGGAGAGAGCCTGAGGACCGAACGATGGCGATATGTCATTCGGCATTGAAGTGCACAGCAAGTTACCCCATTTCTAACGCTTGTCGGTCACTGAAATCTAGAAAACCCAATCATGTTATGTTCCCCATTCGATATCGTTCGCTCCACTGCGGTCCCCTTTAATTCCCTTCTGTCGTTGCGAAATATCAGTCAGGGAAGTACGCCCCATGAAGATATATGCTTTACATATGATAGATGAAAGACCGATAGATTGTCGGAAGTATTGCTGATTTGTTGTTATTCATGATGACTGCGAGGGTGATACTCATGAACATTTACTCATGTGCGGGTGAATGTAAGGGATCTAGCTGTTGTGAGTAATTCTCTGTTCTGCTGAATCTTATGTAGGGAACTCGTGTTGCACTTAGCATCCTCAGTCTCTGACATCGATTCAGTTCCAGTGGATCTTCTTGGACTTGAAATGGGAGAGGGGCGAGTTCGGTTATAGGAATGCAGACCGGGATTGAATTGCAACGACCCACGAGTTCGTTCGTTCTGGTGTTTATTGCATGGAAGGTTCAAATGGCTGCACAAATCTGGTGAGTTTGGGATCAGTTACCGGGATGAGTATTTGTTTGTTGACCGTCGGTATATGTAGTGGGAGTGTACACAAGAGTATACACGGTACATGGGAGTGGACGAGATGACGGGCTCCGTCGAGTAGAATTTAAGAGCCAACCAGTAGGTGCGTTCTAGGCGTAGCCAGTACAAGATCCATTCCTCGCTCGCGGAGAATGTGTGATCTCTTCGAAAATGAAGGGGTAATCCAGAGCAATTGTGGGACGTAAGTTACGCTCGCCATATCCCGAACCCAACAACGGCGTCTCGTATGCTTTCGCGATTATCCTCTTCTCATAGTCGGTCGCAGTAGTAAGGGATTGTATACCATAGTGTATTTCAGTACCTGTATGCAATCATAGCAATGTCTCTCAAACTCAGTGTTGACTGAATTTAGATTAGATGTCTTCTCACCAGTGTTGCATTGTCAGATTCCGATGCAGGGGTCAACGAAGGTTCATTCGTCCACACGCTCTATCCCCTGAGGGTCCCAAGAAATCCCACACTTGCACCGCCGTCTCGTAATGAACCCGAGACTACACCGATCTAGGGTCGGGAGGTCCCAAGCCTGAGAGTTCCTCCAACAGTCAAAGTTCTTGGTTGGGATGATGTGGTTTCAGATGGTATCACGGGTGGACGTGTGTATAATACCGCACTTACTTGATGTCGACGACGACGGGCTCGAAGATCCGTAATTGACGTTCGTCCAGCCCCCATCATCAATTATCATCATCATCGTTCGAGTCTTTAGTCGAGAAAGCGAAAGGGCAATTGAGCGACCTTTTGTTGTTGTTGTTGCTGCGCTTTACGCGTACGCGAAATAATCGGACGAGTCTGAGACCCATTCCCCGGATCATGGCATGCCCCGCGATTCGCTTGTTCACTCCATTTTTCTAATTTCTGTTCCGTTTGGACCGTCTGGATCTGTTCAAGAGTAAGATACTCTGACGTTGTTGCAGTATGACGAGGTCAAGAGATGTGAGCAGTTGTGTGGACGCGTGTGGGTCCGCGCTCGCTTCAGCTGGGTCGATCGCTCCCCACGGGCTTGCGGCCGCGGGTTTAGGTAAGGAAATCAGGGCCTTCCGATAACTCCCGGCAGAGAGAGCCTCATGCCTTGATCCTGGAAGGTGAGCGATGCCCCGTATCCAGCTTTGAGAGCGTTCAAGCCCCCTACCAGAGAAATTCAGAGGCTCGATGGCCCATTCTTCAAGTTGCTACAGGATGCGTCCGTTGAAAATCAACAGAAAATCGTGTATTCGAAGATTTTGTAGAAAGCGAGTATGTTCCCTGGGCCGTTGGTCGCACAAAGCGACTTGCGGCACGCAACTGGACACAAGCAGGAAGCTGTTGATCCTTTTGAGGGTCGCCTCGAAGAACCTGGTTTGATTTTCTCTCACCATCCTTGGCCACATGTAAAGCCTTACTAACCACCCATCACCGTAGTCAACGCCACTAGTACGAAGGGCGTTGATTGATGCACTTTCACCTGCACAACTGAGATCCCAGGCGGTGTTGCTTTCGATGCCCAGGCATGATCTCATGGATCCGATACGAATGTCGAATGTCCAGTTTCATTCGCCTTCGGCATCCTAGATTTGGGGCACATCCTCTCTATCTTACATGCTCCATGTTCCGCGCCATTTTCGGTGATTTGAGTCCCGTAAATCACTCTAGCCGTTTGCGCTCAAGGACTCACCGTCGTGGCGTCGATCCGAGATCCCGAGTGCGGGCTTCCAGGGTTGGCCAAGAAACGACTCCGGGAGTCTTTGGGCCCTCGGAGATGTTCCGTTCATCCCTGATTCGCTCTATAGCATCCTTGCAAACCAAAAGCTTACAGGGAATTGCCGGAGCATGCATCTAGGGCGAACCCATTTCTCAAGGAACTGAGATTCACCTCCTGTTTGCATGTGCAAATTCGTTTTGGGATGGAATCAAAGGTGGTTTTGTATAGCTCTTTGCTTCTTCATTATCTTTGCATAGCCCACCCCTGGCAGCTGAGGCTTTCGGGGCCTTGCTTTCTAATAGCGCAGGACACACAGCTCGCCGCAGAAGCGCAGAATGAGAGAATTTTGCGTTTTTCAGGGTTCGGCCAGTACCAAGTGCCTGCGATCTCGGTATGTTTGCATCCAATCCCATCCCCTGTCTCACGACTGATCTTATCGGCAAAAGTCGTGTTTTCCAGCATCTCGATACTCAGCGAATCGAAGCTTGAACGTGAGCGGGGTAGAGTATGTTGCACCCGGAATGTCTTGTTCCGGCGGCCAGGAGCATCCGACGAGAATCCAGGAATCCTTAGCACGTTCCAGCAGATTCCGGCCCAAGGCCCCGCAATCGTGTTATCCGACTGTTTTCATGGGCCAATGAAAGTCTTTTTCGCTCACCAACAATCGAAATCTAGGTTGGTAGAGGAATACTTCTTACTTCCAAGGCACAGTGTTCTGATCCTGATTTTACAGAGCTCAGAGAACTCCAGGAAGCGATCTTCGCTCGTCCGACTTGGGTCTCACTGATCGAACCACAATCAGAAATAAATGGTTTGTCGCCGAATAATTTGGTGATCATTAAGCAGTTCACGGCGCCGATGTGTCAAAAACATCTCGCGGGATCCATGCTTCCCTCCGACTTGCCCGGAAGGCATTGGTTCGAGAGTGCAGGAGCCATGCAAGATAGTGAGCGTTGAAAACATCTGACCCAGCTGGATTTCACAGGGAATGATTTATTTGCATCAGGGTCGCCTTGATATAACGGAATGTCAATTTTTTTTCTTCACTGCACATGCTTCTCCGATATGTGAGAATATGCATGCCTCATGGTGAGCCAAGTAAGTATTCGAGTTGCCAGTCATCTCGCGATGTGGGCGGTGCCGGTGAGTAATTTGTGTTCGTTCTTCTCGAAATTCTATCACACTCGTTTTGAGTTTGCTGTGAAATTGAGAGATATGATGCTACGAAAAGATCGATGTCAGCACGCAGGAGCGATCTAGACTTAGGGCGAGTGAACGTAAGGGAAGTGTGTGGGACCGTCTCGATTATCTCAAGTGCGTTCACCTTTGCTTCAAAGTACAACATTGATTAATATTCCCTGATTTATGGACGTGTCAATGTCACATTCCTTGACGACGTTGAAGCTATCTCTGTAATTCATGAGATGGATTGGAGGCCTGACATTTTCGTACCTGATTTCTGAGACAGTTAGAACGGGAGTATTGCATCCTAACGAAGCCCTTCATCGAGCTCAGGCCGAGATATTCGGAGCTTGTGGTGAGTTCTGTAGTCCTCTTACATTCTGCGTACTGCTTCTGTCTCACTGATGTATAGTTTGGCGTACGGCTGTAGCCGTGCCATGTGTAACATGTGAGAACGAAATTATTTCGAGCCAAGCAGGATAGGGGGGATGGTACCCGCTGGCATCCCCGTGTAGTAACAGCCATCAGCTCACTGTAGACATTTCCTTTTACTCTGTTCTCTGAAGATTTCCTGACAAGCAATGGTGTTCAACCAGTCCAATTCGTCCGACATTCGAACAATCATACCACAGGGTCTGAGATCTTTCACAAGTTGCTATCCTTGGGATGACGTTAGGTCATATGCAAGATCAATCGGATCTCCGGGTTATCGATATTCTGAATTAAAAAGCGGACGTAAAGTATCTCAGGAGCACCTACTTCTCGAGCAGGATGCCTGGTGGATAAGAACTCAGGGCGGAGGTCGTCGACTTCATCATAACTGCTTCCCAATGAACAAATGTCGCCCTGCATCTGTCATTTAGAACTCATCACTCACTGTAAAGTCACACAGGTGATCTATATTCGATGTCGTGGTGCTTCGTGCCAGAGCATATGATCATATGTTTGAATTATCAGAAGGCAGCTTCGTATGAGTGCTATACATTCCGGTGACTTGTCAGATCCATAGTCTCTGGATTTTGACGTACAAAACAATGATGAACTTGGCTTCTAGACCTGAACGTCATCCTTTCCAACGCGGAAACGAACGAGCTCAAGAAGCACGTCGTTATGTATGCCCCGGCAATTTGCGCAATACACACCTATCTCTGAGAAAGAGAAGAGATACAGGGACAACAATATCCTAGGAGACCTACGACGAACTTATCCGTCCCATCGCTTCGCGTACCGTCTTCGCCGCGGGTCGTTCTGACGGCAATGCTTCCCAGCACGACGTTGCGAGAACCCACAACTCATCCGATAATGATGTTCCATCAGCAAATGTAGGTCTCGAAGGCCTCAACCCTGCAGGAACTCGTCGAATAATCTCCTGTGTCTCCATTCCGAAGAATGGCTCCTTGTTTGTGTACAACTATGGAATTCGTATCTTAACATGTGATAATGGAAACATGACAATCATGACATACCTCGATAATCACACAACCAAAAGCATAGATATCACTCGCAAGCGATGCATAGGACCCTTCTTCTGAATTTTGGGTCTCGCTGGAGACCGCTTCGGAAGGGAGTAGCTCTGGAGCACGCCATCCCACCGGGTCCACGTCATCTGTAATGGAGGGAAAGCCCATATCTGCGAGGCGAATATCTCCGTTGTCGTCCACCCAAATTTCATGCTACGGTGAGGTGCTCAGTTGTAAAACACGATGCCTCCTCAACCGTACCACTCACCCCACGGAGGTTGCAATGAGCGACGTCTGCACCATGCAGGAAAGCCAAACCCTGAGAGATCTGTTTGAGCTGAACGCCAATGTCGATCATTCAGCTCGAATGGAAGTCAATTTTTGGAAGAGGCAAGGTTGACTCACCCAAAAATTTATTCTGCGGTGCAGGTCGTCGGTTTTTATATGCTCCGCTTTCAGGCTTGTTATACTTTTCCGAACAGATTCAACGATGATGCTATGCAAAACAATGCATTCTACAGACTGGAAAACGGTATCATCAATTCCAAGGAACGGTAGTATCTGAGGATGATGGAGGTTTCTCCATGTCAGGGATTGTCTCCAGAATATCTGTAGGTCGAGCGTGAGCCTACTATACCAACCTCCATTTATAGGGCTTGACGTTTTCTAAGACTCACTTCTTCCTTTCTGGCTTGTGCGTTCACTTCAGGTACAATATAGTTTCTCGGTCGCTTAAGGACTACATACTTCCCCTTGTAATTGCCATAGTATATACCAGCCGATGGGTTGGTGCCAACATTGTCTCGACTGATATCCTTCAAGAACAACGAAGCGGGTCGCTTTCCTGAACGCAATGAGAGCGAAATAAGCCTCCTAATCAGGCGATTCCGTGGTCTGGAAATGATGGCCTCCTCATCTGCCGATGACTGTGTAGTGTTCCACAAGGAATGATCGTCCAGTATCTGTGACTTGTCAGTACTACGGACACACGCGAGAAGGTGGAAGCTTCGAACCTCCTGCAGTAGATCCACAACAAGTTGGGGATCTCTTCCTCCTGATTCAAGGAGGCTGTTTTCGGGTGTGAGGGTTACTGGAACTCGGTCGTGGGTCACAGCTGGTACAGATTGAGGTTCAGATTGTAAAGACGAGGTCTGTCATTGTATTGTTGAGTCGATAGGATCCTCTGCGTCAATATGTAGGGACTAGAGGTTATCTTACCCCGGGTAATGCGTCGTGCACCCGTCTTCGAGTTGGAGAATTCGTGGATTCATTGGGTATTTGGGGTAGAGGACGTTCATTTTCCGGGTTATTGCCTTGTGCTGCAGTGTGGTGTCCAATTAATCAGATTCGCAGGACATTGCCAGGCATTTTCGAGTGACGGCTTCGATAATGCTCACCATTGAGCACCCTAGATGGCCCAGGTTGCGCTCCGTTGTTGGCAGATGAGAGGGGTACTTCAGGGATCTCTTCGAGAGAATATGGTGGAGGTAAATCCTCGATTACTGTTACAGGTGGCAGTGCTTCTGCTATAGGTTCTGGATGTGANGCCTNANGTNCNNNGNNNNGTNCCATGTNNCNNNCNNCG